>BOPP01000036.1:934283-962425 GCA_017312745.1 Gryllus bimaculatus
CTCACGAGAGAGACGTAGCGAGAAAGAGAGTGGGGTAAATAAATGGAGTGATGGGAGAGAGATGGAAGAGAAGTAACGAGATTAAAGGAGGGGAAGAGTAGAGAAATAATAAAGGAAAAGAAAAGGGAGAAAGGGAAATGAGGACAGAGAAAAGGAGGGAAGGGATTTGATTGGTGGTATCTCGGTCGCGTGAGCAGCATAACTTAAGGTATTGGTTCACAAGTTGTGCAATTTTCTTTCTCTGGAGGTTAGCCGTGAACTTCCTCGCTGGATGATGAAGATCCAGCGCCGACCTCGTCGGCGAGAGGGTTTTCCCACCAGGTGTGCCTAACCAGCAGAGACAGCCCCAGCCGGGAAAACTTCAAAGTTCCGGACGGTTTTCTGACATGTAGTGATACGTGTATTGCATGTAAGCGCGTGTTTTGTGAAGGATGATATAGACGAAGATGAGAAGAGGGAAAGGGAGGAAGTAAGGGGTACAGGGGCGACAGGGAGACGAGAGCAAGTCGTAAAAGAGGAGGAGAAGGGAAAGGAGAGGAAAGAGAGCAGCAGAGGGAGATAGGAGGGGGAGAGCGTAGCGGAAAGGAAGGAAGTGAGGAGCAAGGAGGAGGGAGGAGGAGGAGAAGGAAAATTCGTGCGCGTCGTTGGCCCGTTGTTAGGATACTGCTCCTGAATTGCCTGGAGTTGAGTCGACGAGAAAGAGAGAGACAGAGAGAGAGAGACAGAGGAACAGAGAGAGAGAAAGAGTAGAGAGCAGAGAGAAGAGACAGAGAGGAGACAGAGAGAGAGACAGAGAGACAGACAGAGAGAGAAGAGAAGAGACCAGGAGAGAGACTAAGAGGAGACGAGAGAGAGACAGCAGAAGACAAGAGAGAGAGACAGAGAGAGACAGAGAGAAGACGAGAGAGACAGAGAGAGACAGAGGAGAGCTGAGAGAGAGACAGAGAGAGGAGGACTGAGAGAGGAGAACAGAGAGAGAGAGACTTGAGGGAGAGAGACTGAGAGAGAGAGAACAGAGAGAGGAGACGAGATGAGAGAACAGAGAGAGACATGAGAGGAGAGACAGAGCGAAGACAGAGAGAGCAGAGAGAGAGCAGGAGAGAGAGAGACAAGAGAGAGAGACAGAGAGAGAGACAGGAGAGCAGACAGAGAGAGAGACAAGGAGACAGAGAAGACGAGACAGAGAGAGCGAGACGAGAGAGGACAGAGACAGGAGAGACAAGGACAGAGGGAGGGAGGAGAAAGAAAGGGGGATGGCGGGGAGTAGCGAGAAGGCCCCTGCGAATTGGGGTGTTAACTGCTGCAGCGCCCGTGTCGATATGGCGAGGGGCGAAAATCGCGGCTGCGGTGGTTGGCGAACCGGCTCCACGTGCCGCCCTCGCACCTCCCGCCCCTTCCCCCTCCCATTCCCTCATTTCCAGGAGCGGGACGACAACGTGCGTCTTGCCCTCGGGGGCAAGATGGTCGAGCGCAGTGCTCGCCAAACCGTTGATCGCGAGCTACTAGTGGCTGCGCGGGGAAACTTTCGTGAGATCGCGGTCATGCTCAAGAGTGGCTAACCTGGACTTGTTGTATAGAGCACAAACGAGTTCAGAAACAGACTCTCTAAAGAACATTTGGATAACTATATTCGAATATCGGCCATCCTACTCTCCCAACATACGCTTGTTATTGACACAAAGGAGTGCAATCCTTCTCAATAAAAAGTCTAATGAAAAATTATTGATAATTTGTTAGTAACTATATTGCAATTTGTTTGAATATGCAATTCCATTTCAAGTTACTTTCCCTATATACAGTTTTATTAAAATTTGTTTCATATTTAATAGAACTGTAAGTTGATACAAGTAAACAAATGTGAGGATTTGAAAAAAGGTTTTCTGCCTTGGTTTATTTTGTAGCTCGATGGGCTGAAAACGGTATTACTGTTCACAAGCTTCATACGTTTGGCGATCACTGGTCTAGCGCCATCGCCTGAGCGTTGTCTCTTCTTCTCATGGTGTCCAAACACGATCCTTCGCAACTAGCGAGCAGTGCTGGCATTGGTTGTTAATCTGTCGACATTGTTACCAACTAAATTATAGAAACAATAAAGCAGGAAGCGCTGGTTGTAGATTTCAACTAGCAGGAGCCAGGCTTGCGAGCTGCGCTTTTTCGTGAATGGACCCAATTTCTCTAGCACCAGTGCTCGGGTACTGGAAACGCGAAGCTTTTGTGACATTTGCGTACTCGCTCTGCTGCTTCTAAATCATGGGGAATGGACATTCCTAAATGGAGAATCTGACCATCTGCCAATGTGAGAGAGGGTAATGCGGACAAGTGCCAAAGGAAGCATCTCGTGGAAGATCTCTCAGTTTTTAACAGTCGTCTAAACGAGGAGCATACACAATTCGTCCTGTATACTCGCATATTTTTAATGTTGGGTTAGTAACAGCTCTCGGAAATTACGTTTGCTTTGCCTTAAATATTATAAACAACCAGTAATACCAGTAACAATTAGTATTGAGTTGAATTCTGATAATTGGGTTCAAAAATAGTATAAATAAAATAATGAAGTGGAACACTTTAACCGAGCAAACATCTAAAGTGAATCAGAATTTTGTTTAAAATGTTTTTTTTCTAATTACTATTCTCCTGCTTTTACGTAAGGCCCTGCGAGTCTGAAACAATCTTGTTATGATTAGCGATACTTCATACCTACAATATAAGCAGAGAACTATGATTCGAAAAAAAATGTTGCTCAGTACGGTGTGTTATGTTTTGGGGGTGCTTATTTTTGTAATTAGACATATACGTTAGAACTAGAGTTCGTTATTTCCTCAACAGTCAATTGAGTAATAGTACCTCCAAGTACTATAAAAATAGTTCTCGACAAAGCTGATTAATAAATCAACTGGGGAATCTGAATTGGAAAACTTTTTCTTTCTAATGTTCACCAGAGTAATTTTCAAATAACTGTTTATACATGTTGAAAAGAGCGTGATTAATCGATCTTGAAAATCCGTTGAATAGTATTGTGGATTGGAACAATAACAAACCACTCTCTTTGGAAAACTCATCCTGCAATGAACAGACGGCCTACGTGATCATGCAGCATTACCTTGTGGTGTTCGAACAGCACATACTTTCTCGCAAAATTTGTAACGGCAACACAATATTATGTAACTTAATCTGAAAAGTGTTTTCAGCCAGCAAAAATCTTTTCCCTGCGTCGAGATTAAAACTTAGTTTTTGGAGTTAAAGACGTCTACCAGTTTACCCACACCACAAGACGGACGGGTAGAACTAATCTTCCCAACGCATAAAAAGCTAGTGACACTCGTATTGTTTCCAACTTATGCATTTTTTTTAAATTCAGAGAATTCAACCAAAATGAGACATTACGACATGCTTAAACGCCCTTTGCTGTATCTGAGGAAAACATTAAAAATTGAATTGAATTTTTTAAGAAAACTTTTCTTTATAAATTACATTACATTCAAACAGAAGTTATGCGAAAACTACAAGTTTTTTCAAAAACGTTTACATGACCTTATTTCCAAATTATTTTTTAAGATATTTTGACGAAGACGGAACATTCGCCAAAATTTTACCGTCCATTTATACACGTTTTTAAGAGAAATAAATGCAGCAGCTTAAAAAATTGTTAAGATTTAATATATTTTGCTTAAATTATGCTAAAAAATTAATATTTTGGAAAAATTGAACATAAACGCATTTCAAGATCTATCACTGAGAAATACATTTCATTCAAGACAAACATTTATATCTTCAACATTGCAGTTAAAACATAATTAGGAAAAAATAATTTTTGTAATTTATAAAATTCAGAGATAACAAAAAATACTATCTGTCCCATTTTTCAAGCGTTAAAAAACTGAAAAAAATCGATTGAAGGATTTGGCACCAGCGTTGGCCACGAACGGACGGACGGGCGAAGACGTTTGCGGTAGTATTGCGGAGCACAGCACCGATATCCGCCGCAGTATTACAATACATGATCCTTTCTACATAAACTCAGTATGGCGGGAAAGTAAGAACAAGGTGGAGAAGTATAGCCTATTGCCAGATGGCAGGTGTTTAGGAATAAAAATTCACTAATATAAATTATCTGTATACCAGAAGCGAATTCACTAATAAAATAATTACTTATTGTCCGACTGTAATCGTAATTCATTTTGTTTGAAACTATTTACTTCCAAAATGTACATGAAACCAGTATCTTTTATTTCCACTGTATAAATAACTATTTATTACGTTTTGACCCAAACTAATGAATCGTAGACGAATTATAATAATTTATGATATATTTTTTGTGGTATGTATATCATTGTACTACATTGCATTTACAATACTTCTGTGGAATAGTGTAACGAAGTTGACAACAAGATTTTCAAATTGTAATCTTTTACAGTTTCTGCAGTAACTTAATGTATTATGATTAAATAAAAATAATTAATCATTACAATGTGAATGAATATATCCGTCAGTTTCACTATAATCAGCGCATTTAAATATTCTAAGGCTCGTGGACGGGCCACATCAAACCCGCTTTCCTTGCGTTACCTTGAGGCGGTCGAATTCGTCCACCTGTTTAGGTATTTGCGGAATACATTGATACATCACCCTTCTTCTTCGTGCAATCGGGTAGAAAGGACGTTTCTCCACTCTACAAAATAACCACTCACATCGAGGTTGCCACGTCCAATATCCATATATCACTGAGTTATACCTCAAAACAGTGCACGAGACTTCGGGATCTCAGCGGGATCTGGAGTAGAGCATTCTAGACTGGCAAAGGAAGCTCATGACTATATGGTATTCTCCCTCTCTCTCATCGCTGCGGTCTTGCAATATTCACATTTTGTTTCCATCGTGTTCTGATAACTAATTTATCTCTTCCCTACCTTTGAAACGTTAATTGCAACACGCATATTCGGCCCGCACGCGATTTATTTAAAATGTGTTTTGATCAATAGAACGCGGTGTACATTGGGTGATGATTCAAACTTCATTTTAATATAGTTGGGTCATTTTATCTTGGAGAAAATTGAAAGTATATTACGGCCAATTCAAATCGCTTTGTTCATGCATTTTAAAGATGACAGACCTCAGCCTTTATCCTCCACGATTATAATGAAATATCCTGTAGTCCAGTCAACACAAAATTTCCAACGCATCTTACAACGAACCACAGACACAGATTATCTTAAGTTACATGAGTACTTGAGTAATTACCACTAAATTACTTACACTTAATTAAATACACAGATCTATAACGTGGTCCATTGTTCGTATGCTATAGTTGTTTGACAAAACAATATATTCGCGTCCCCGACCCGCAACTGCACGTCCACGAGCATTCCCAAGTTGACGGTGAGAAATTAGCCTTCGGTCTTCACGATTACAATAAAACATCATCATGTTAAGTGAAAACAAACTTTCCAACGCATTTTACAGCAAACTACACACACAGATACTTACCACTTAATTACTCCTACTTAATTAAATACATGGAACTCTCAGGTGTTTCATTATAAATATGCAGTAGCCGTTTGACAAAAATACGAATATACAAATCACAGACGAAGCTTATCTAAAGCATCATCCCTCCTGTAATTACCACTAAATTACTCCTACTTAATTAAATACGCGGATCTCGAACGTATTCCATTATCAATACGCTGTAGTTGTTTGACAAAAAAAAAAATAGACTCGCGTCCCCGACCCACACACTGCACGTCCACGCAATCCTTTCTCACAGGGCCTCCACCGCTCGCTCACCGGCCCCAATATCGCGGCGCACACGTCTGATTTATGACCGACGACAGCGACAGCACCGCTGGATTCCAAACGGGCGAAATTAACTCCGTGTTTTTCTGTACGTGAGGATGGTCGCGTTAAAAAAAAGGGCAAAACAAAACTCGCAAATCCATATGGAAACGCTCCCGCTGCACGAATATGCGTCAACCACTCATTTATACACAGGTTCAATATCAACACAGGTTATACATTTCGGTGGCATATACGTAAATCACTCGCGATAATATAGGGCTGCAATTTATACATTACATAATCACTTCGTGCCCAATGTTCCAAAATGCGATCGGAGTTGAAATCGTTTGCGCGTCTATATTGGAATCTGGTTGCTGCCTTTCACGCAGGTTATTTAAAAACTCAATAAGACGATGACGAGAACTGGACTCCTAAAGCAGAGTAGAAGAAGAATAAAAGTAAAAGACAAATGAGAAATAAGTTTTACACCAGTTCAAAAATACTAGGTAGCATAGTAGCTCGAGTGCGAATATTCGTAATGGTAACACGCGAATTACAGAGAAGTGTATAAAGTTATTCAATCTTCAAGTAGTTTAAATCAAATAAGTAGTGCACCGGGGTGTACGAGGGTTAAATAGTGAAATCTGTCATTCACAACGCTGATTTACTCTAATACTAAATATGTTTGCCCTACAAGTGTAAGGCACACTTCGCATGTCGAGCGAAATATTCAAATTGACCTTCTCCGGCCTAAATGCAGATTTGTCCTCGTATCAAATCCCAAACACCGTGAGAAATGCGTCGTTTCATGAGAACTCCGACTACGTGTCATAATGTGTGCATGGAAATGGTTTTTCAAACGCAATCCAATTCACAAAAGGTTTCTCGTTTACCAAGCAAATAAACACTCACGCTAAGAATTCCTTCACGAAATATGTAATCTTTTTTCTTTTCTCTACATGAAAAGTCCGTCTAAGCTCTTAGTAAAATAGTATATGTGACTTATTGCCGATCAGTTTTGATGCATCTTATATCATACTATTTGCAAGAGAAGCAATTGTTTCTGAAGGTATTCGAATCAACACGCGACGTGGTGCTCTGCATTACTGTTCTCGAAGAGTAAACTAGTTCCAGAAAGAGAGTAGAGGATACCTGGACGGTATTGCATGACACAGCAAAGAATGTCTTTTGAAAAGTTTACGTTGTTGGCGAACTCGAAGAATTTCAAGTCAAGATCTGTGTTGGAAGTTTTTCTCGGAGCAGTTTCGCTCACTTAACCTTTCTAAATTTCTTGAACCGGAATGTATATTAACTGACGTGTTAGTGCCGACTTTTTTCGAGAAGTATTTGCCGCATTGCAGAAAATGCCTTGTTAGTCAGGTTGACGATGTCAAGTGTTGAACAATTTCGTTCCGCCAGGCAAATATTCCAAGTTCAGAAATGTATTTTAAATTTATTAAAGATAAAAAAGAATTTATGAACCATTATAAAACAAAACTTGTTGGAATGCATTCGTATAAGCGTCTATTTATTTATACTTAAAAGAAAGAGAAAATGGGAATTTTATTTGAAATATGCACATGTGTTACTTTTAATTTTCATAGAGTAACATTGTACGAACTACTTATCTGTACTGATAAACAAATGCAGCACATAATCACTCAAAGAGCGTAAACGAACCGTCAACACGAAACGCACCGTCAACTGTACGGATTGAAAACATGCTCTCAAAATACAGGGGTAATCTTAAAACTAAAGTCTCCAAAGAAATGAATTCGCGAGATATGAGAAACTATTCGTGCGTCTGTTGGTAACAATGTGCTGTTTATTGCATCTCACACATTAAACAAGAGTACGCGTGTTTTCTATGCGCACACAGCCTTTCCACGGCAGCCGTTTGTAATGAAGCTCCCGTTTGACGGCGATGCTAAGTGCCAAGTTCGCAGAATTTTGACGGAAAGGTTGCAATATCGAAATATGTGTGCAAGATGAAGTCCGCGAATGTTCACGGAGGACCACCAACAACGATGAGTTGAATCTTGTAAGGAAATTCATCGCCGCTACGCAGGCAAAATAACATTTTGGATTCAATTGTCGTGGACCTCGAAAGCGAGGCGTTCCAACTTCAGGCATGAGATCAGACAACTATCACATCAGTGGCGGCGTCTCTCTTCACCCAAGACGCGAGTATTCTAACACTCACAGGCTGCTCAAAGTCATGCCAATAGTATTTTGAGATCAAAGGAAGATACTGTTGGTGGACTTCATGCCATCTGGGACTACAATAAACATTTTCAAGTAGTGTGAAACTGAAAAACACTTAGAAGGGCGTTTCAGAACGGCACAAGAGGAATGTTGAGCGAGGGCGTAGGCATTCTCCACGATAAGGATCGCCCCCACATCGCCCGTCAAGCCATCGCTCTTCTGCCACAGTTTGGATGGGACATCGTCACCCACCGTATAGGTCCAGACGTGGTACCTAAATGATTACCGCCACTTTCCCAAGACGAAAGAACATTTGGCCGTATGCGCTTCAGCAACGATGGCGAGGTGAAAGATAAGGTTAAACGCATCCTCAACGACACGGCGGAGAGCTGGTAAGACATGGGCATAGAGAAACTGTTGCAGCGCCTACAAAATGCATCAGCAAAAATGGTCATTAAGTAGAAAATATACATAAATGTTGAAAATTTAAATTGATATAAGCATAATTTAAAACAGTTTCTCGCATATGTAAAAAAATGGAGACCGACCGTTTAGGATTACCTTCGTATATCGAAATTGACAAAAAAATATACTCAAATTGACAGAAAATCTGGTTACATGATACACATTTGTTTAAAATATTCTTTGTAATACTGTTTTGTTATGTCGACAAGAAGCAATGTATCAGTGAAACAAAATCCCAGTCTTGACAACTGACCTCATCAAAGGTTGTAACAGTCTGCTGTCCATTCTGAACTCTCAAAACAAATGGATTCCAGTTAAAACTGACGCATGAGTAATCCTGTTTGATGAAAAGGTATTTCTTATTATGTGATTATTTTCTTAAAAGGTAGTATTACGAAAAGGAATTGATGAACAACACTAGGCTCGAGTTTACAAATCCCAACTATCGGCTTGATTTACAACATTCAACTATTGTAACTGTTTCAACGTTATTTGCTCGATATCAGCCCAATGACGTTAATACCTAATGTGAAGACAAAACCAAACTGAATAAAAGTCATAAACATTCCCAACATTGAGGATGTTGTAGGAAAAGCCTAACCGCATATCGTTCCAATAATATAAATTAACATTCCTCATTTAATAATTGCTTTGAAAGAAATGTATTGGATCTGTTAACTTTGTCACCACTATGCCAAAACACATAGCACTAAAAGAGGAAGAAAATGAAAATACGCAGCAATAATTACAACAAACTTTAATACGTATTTACAGATGATACTAGGGCAAAGATAATTCCCATCAAGCTAAGTGTGTTTTCCTTGCCGCTATATAACAGCCATTAGTTAATGAAACATTAAAAGCAAAGTACAGGAGGAATATCACGTTCTGGAATGCGTTGTGCGCAGCACACAAGGCGGAATGAAGCCAGGAAGGAAAAGGCGAAGTGTGTGGGAGGGAAGAAGAAGGAGGAGGAGGGGGAGGAGGAATTGAATCCGCGGTTGCGCGCTGCAACCACCGAATAATTCAGCAGCCGCCCTCGTCGATCGCCCCCGAGAAAAGAAAATAAGGGCGCGGATGAAAATAAACCGCGTGGCCCATTTCCTTCTCGGCGCCCCGCCCCTCCTTTGCCCGGTTCGCCCCGCCTCGTTCCACACATGCCTGCCCCACATGCAGCCCGCTTCATTCCGACTCGCCGTATACCGTTCTGACCGAGTTCATCTCGCCCCCACCAAGTGCTCTCTTCGCCCCGTCTTGCCTCGTTCCTCCCCACATCATCCCGCTCCGCGTCGCCTCATTTCGAATAGTCCCATTCCGCTTCACCTCTCCCCCGCTTTACCTCGTTCCGCTTATGTCCATTCCTTCATACATCCATGCTACGACACATTTCACTTCATCTCGCCTCCATCATGTGCTCTCTTCACACCATCTTGCCTCGTTGCTCCTCGCATCGTCCCGCTCCGCTTCACCCTATTTTGATTCGTCCCATTCCGCTTCATCTCTCTCCCGCTTCATCTCTTCCCCGCTTTACCTCGTTCCGCTTCTGTCCATTCCTTCATACCTCCATGCTTCGACCCATTTCACTTCATCTCGCCTCCAACCCGTTTGGCCTCATACCGCTTCTGTCCATTCTCACCCGTCCCACTCCCCTCAACCCATTCCTATCCGTACCACTCCGCTCACCCCATTCCGCTTCGTTGCAGTCCGCTTCACACCTCCATGTTTCGACCCAATCCATTTCATCTCGCCCCCACTTCGCATCACCCTGCTTCGCCCTATTTCCGCTTCTCTCCATTTCTACTCTGCTCGCCCCATTCCGCTTCAAACCTCCATGCTTCGACCCTTCTCGCTTGGTCTCGTCTCACTTCGCATCACCACGCTTCGCCTCATTCTGTTTCGTCCCATTCGTCTACGGCTCACCACACTCGTCATCCATGTTTCGTCCCACTTTACTCTGCTTGATTTTTGTGCATCTCGCTCAAAGATTTTTGTCCCTGTCCTGCCCAGTTCGCCGACGGTGCTGTGGTATCAGAAAGAAGTGGAAGTAAAAGTGATGCGGTGCTGTATTGCTACTCAAAAATACATTCAAACGGATACACGATCGAAAATATTAAAGGGAATATGAAACACGCACGAAAAGGTCAATTTATTTTGTCACCGGAGGCTCTCCTAATGCCATCAAGAGAGAAGTTGAGGAGGTTCATAAAGGGGGGGAGTTAGGGGAGGTTCATAAATGAACGTAAAATTCATGGAAACGAAACATTTTCATTCATATAATTGGCACCTGCAACCCATTTTGGAAAGAATTGCTTGTTAATAATACGATGCTTTCTTTCAATTCATAGCTGTCCAACTCTCTGGTCACATGTTTAGCCATTGAATTATTTTTTGGCTTGAATTTAGTCGCAAATTATTTTTTGTTGGAATTGCGTTTAACTTTAGTACTCGTATTAACTCATTGGTAATTATTCAACTAATCTATATTTTACCTTTTATACCTTTAATTGACGTACAACCTGCTTCATGTCAAATACCATTTTACAATAATTATTAAATTCGCTTTAATATTAAAACTATTAATAATGACTACAAAATTTGATACCAATGAGCGTTTTCTAAATAATTGGCCATATCCAACAACACTGAGTTTTACAACAGTTGGAATTAATCTACGAATCTCTCATGCAAACGCTGTAATAGTAACCTACGATGACACAACAGTAATAATTGTAATAAAATCACCATCGTTAGTTGCTATCACCATCATTAGTTGCTATCCTATCATTATATTCTCATTAAATGCGCCTTACATTACATTTTCCACGATCAAATTTTTGAATTTTATTTCATACCATTCATACGATTTTGCAGGTATTAAATTCTGTAATAATTTGCATATATCAAAGTTCCGCGTTATTTTCTTACCATTTTAAAATCTTTAGCTGTGAATATAAAAAGACCCGCTGACTATAGTATGGTATTTATAAATTAGTCATAAATCGTGAAGGTATGTGGAAATTTTGAATTAAAAATATGTAAATATATCTTAATGTATAAAATAAAAAGAGTTTCGACGCATGGAAGTAGGTATTACATTTCTGGTTTCAAAATTTCAGACTGTAATGTTAACACTGCCGTCGTGGTAGAGAGGTTAATTTCTATTTCTTTATCTCTCGAACAAGTAAAAAACGAATGAAAATTATTTTTTCATTAACACATCATTTATATAACACAAAGTACGAGGGTAATATATTGATCAGAAAATAACATGCACATTGAGAAACTATTAGGAAAATGACTATTGATAATTTATTATCACGAATTAGTTTTTCGTATTTATGCTAATGGCAACTATTTCATAATTATCTGAACCCCAACAATTACATCGTACAAAAGTAAGAGTTGTTGATACGTTACAACATACTACTTCAACAAATACACTACACGGAAAAACGAAAACCTCAAAAATGTTATTTAATGTTGTTTAGATTATTGTACAAAGCTAATGAAATATGGCAGATTTACAAATTCTGGAACAATACTCATCATTATTCATTGTGAATATAGAGTTAAAAATGTTACTGAAAATAAAATTGATATGCTTTATATTTACCATGACCTGTATAGATGTATGTTGCAGTGGACTATTGTAGAATTCTTTACTGATCTTCGTAACTTAAAAACGTAATGCATCACACAAAATTATGATCACTGAAAATTTTTCGTAAAAGAACACCATGTAAGACAATTGATGTACTGTTCGTTTCTAATCATTGAATTTAAAATTTCGTTATCTTCTAACAATAGTTACTATGTTCGCTCCACCATCATGTGTATTTCCACACTCAAATGCATAACAAAATGTCGACTGACTTCGATAGCGACTTGCTAAACCAATCGACCAAGACCAACAACAATTGTTTTGTAGTTGTTATTGAAAATGTAATAACGGAGAGAAATAGTTCGTTCTATTAATTTTAAATATATTATTAAAAAAGTTAGTGTTTTTATTTTCAAAAAATGTTAATAAGAGCAAATTATTACGCATCTAGGGACTTTTATCCTTAATTTAAAGAAAAAAATCACGAAACGAGTAGAAATCACGAGTAGAAATCAGTAACTCTGCAGGAACCACATTCGACACCGTATAGATTTGTTACACCCATCTTAACTCATTTACAAAATTGTATTTCAACACGATGTAATGAGTGAATATTGACTTTCACAAGAAAGAAATTTCAAAAGAGCAGAAAAGAACTCTTTAATATTGTCAAATTTAAATATAGTTACTTGCTACAGAACATTAGCTGTAACGCGGTAATCCAATGAGGAGCATTAAAACCAAAAATTAAAGTCGTTACGAAGGTATTGATTGGACAACTGCTGATCATTTGTCGCAAGTCAATATTTTCAAATCCGACAATATTGGTTTCCTTCCTCCCGCAACACGGAGCAGACTCGACGGGGATATTCAGATCCTCTACGTTGAAGGGCGTTCCAACCCGACTGTCAGCACGAATAACCGGGTGCCCACGAACTACCGCAGGCGTCTTTTGTCATCTCCGTACCGCTTCTTGTCGGCGCCTGATGCAACCTGAGATCCCAGGCCGATAATCAATGGCACTGACAGACCCAGCAGTGAGTGGTTAGATTAGATGTGTGTGTGTGTGTGTGTGTGTGGATACACGGCTTTAGAAATAAACCTTCAGATATCTCAGAAACCGTTCAATTCAAATCAATAATACAATCTTTTATTAAGAATGTGAGACTTGACATCTCTTATTCTTCACAAATAATGTTTGATCTGCTATCATACCTAGTACAGCGATCAGACAACTGGAAGCATGCTTCTGTATTCAATTTCCGTCCAGTCAGGCTTAATTCGATAGCCCCATTAACACACTCCGTGCCGCTACCTATGTGTTTAGCGCTCCTGGCCACGAGCCCACTTCATTGATTGATATTTCCAGGCACCAAAACTGCTGAACTCATTATCTCTGTGAGTGCAGTGAATATTTTATTCCCACTGGATGATGAGATCCGGCGGCGATTTACATGACAGCTTGCGGGGTAATTTCTCCTTCTAGGAATCTTCCCTACCGCGGCACTGCTCCAAACTGGACAAGTTCTAAACTCCCGTCTGGGTTCCAGGAATATGTAGTGTGATTCATGAATGTGTGTTCGTGTGTGTGAAAGAGTGAATAAGGGGAGATGATATTACAAAGAAAGATGTAAAGATTAAGCACGGACGGTGGCCTGTTTGTTGGGATACTGCTCCAGCATTGGGCTTCACGAGGGAATTATCTCAATATCTGAATTCCTGACTAAAACGAAACTAGATAAAATGTGATTAAAATGATAATTTCTCTCGTAAACTACCTATAAAATGAGATTCAAGAATTTTATCCATCTTCACTAGTAAGGGACCTCATACTGTCGCAATTTTGTCACCCTTTATTAATAACTGTCACTTTATCAACAGGATGTGCACTTATATTCAGTTTCAGGTGGCTGGAAATTAGTGTGATTTAAATACTGTTGTTAACATTAAAATTAAATATTTAAATATTGTTTATATAAAATGTTTTCCTAACTAAATATTTAGTTTTGTTCGTCTAATAATCATTGCAAATACGACTCGCCCTTGACAAATTACATATGTTTTTCAAAGCACTCCTGATGCTAACTTTGACCAAATTAGAAAATGTTAATAATATTCGATACAATCGATACACAAGTTTAACAGTAGGAAACAGTGCTATTTGAATAAGTAGTATTAAAGTCCACGTTTGGTATGTCTTATTTTCCCCCATGCACACTAGCGACTTAGTATTTCGACACATAGTTCTTCCTTGCAAAGCAATAAAAACAATTCTACTTTCAAATTTACATTCGTTTTGTGAAATCTGAAGGTATAATACTATTAAGCAAGAAAAACAGAAGAACAGGACAAATTTAATAACCATCCTAAATTACAATAAATCTTCAAAAGCTCTCACATAATATTATATAATATACTATCTACAAATTACTTCTGAAAAACTCATATGTAAAGTTATTGATTTATCTGGAACCATAAAGAACCAAAAAATAAATGGAACATATCCCTACCCATTTCAATAATATATAAAGATTTTGATATAAGTTTTAATACTTCATTTTAACTGCGTTATACACTTTTATTAGGTTCTCCCTATAAAAAAATCGAGTTTGAAAATAATTAACATACATGACTTCTTTCTCAAATAATACGCTTTTTAATAATGAGGTCACCGCTTCTTAGCGTAATCAATAAATAGCGCAGAGGACCACAACCTAAAGTTGTTCCGCCTTTTAGTCAGAAGGAAGGCCGATTCCATTGTTGCTTTCTTCGAAGGAAACCTCACATACGAACGTAAATAATGCAAATGACCCCACCACTATCTCTCTGGCGTCTTTGCTCTGAAGACAATGTTCGGCCCAAATCGACGAGTTCGAAAAGCGACAAAGAACCGCGTCCCCTCGGCACTCGCTGACCCGTGAGTGGGTGCACTGGACTGGCCAACGTCTCCCTACGCCGCTTCCGAGTTCTTGAATGACCTCGTGCATAATGCACGCGAAACGCTCTCGACGCTATTGCAGCGGAAAAGATCAATAGTGACAGCCGCGACAAATGTCTCAGAAGGTAACCCGGGGAGAGTGCAGCGTCGTATATGCATTTACTTAAGGAATTTTTACATTAGCGGGTTTCTGGTAAGCCGCAATCTACGTACGTTTTGCTATGAATTATATACATCTAACAAATACATCTAACCAATATAGCCTAATAATAATAACAGCAGTACTTTTAATCGTGAAATTTGGATATTCAATTAGGTAGAAATCTGAAGACAATTTAGCACAAGACTAGTCTATTCTAACCTTGATATTCAGCCTACAAAACTTTTAATCAAAAGCTATAAGTTTTTTTTCATACTCCGTTTATGTAAAACCACAAATTTCTTCGCTGTGTTCAAGATATTTGTCGCTACTTAAAACGACAGGATTAAAAGCTACCAAAAGGACATTCAATTTTTTAACTCTCCTCTCAATTACTGTCGCGTGCATTAATATTAGAACTTCATTGACAGTGAAACATATGCATATTACTAACCATTTTCTGGTCTCCTGCACCTAACCATTTTTCCTGTCTGATTTGTTCCTAATATTATCTGCTTCCTATATCGAAAGAAAAGTTACATCTCTTGTGAACTAGATGCAACAATATCAAAGGGCGAAATTCAACGATCTCCAACAACTACAGTCGCATGGCGTCGTGCTATCGAAAACATCAATAGAGAAGCATATTATACCAATGAATAAAAAAGCTGCTCTACCAAACTGAAGTGCTTCTGAGAGTGAAGTGTCGTCTTGCAGATCCGCTGTGCACGTGCCAACAAAAGCTAGAAGCGCGAACTACTTGCATCTACTACTGTTCGCTAGTCACCATGAAGCGCCCTCTAGAGGCCTACTTTAGAACCATATAATAAATCAGCATCCAATTCTACGGGAGCATGCATTCTATACTCGGCTCCACCCACGGTTGCATTTGACGAGAATACACTCCGCCCAGCGAGGGAAGAAATCACGCCAGCGTGGGGCCCAGGCGACCCGAGCCCACTTCGTGATCTCCTCCTACGCCAGGATGCAAATGCGACCGGAGGGGCGGCCCGACCGTGTGAGCGAGACATATGTACAATATTCACACATGGCAATGAGCGTGTGGTGGCGACCAGCTATAGTGTCGTGTGCTCTGTGAGACCCCGTGCACGCGGCGGCGACGGCGGCGGTGGCGGCGGAGGCAGCGGTGGCGGTGGCGGTGGCGGATCGGTCGAAGTGGCGGTGGTCGATGGCGGTCGCGACGGACCGACCGCAGAGGTAGCCGGTTCGTGGCTTTTCGCGCCCCAGGACAACGAAACGCCATCGCGGAGCGGGAAATATTCACGGCTCGGGCACGTGAGGGCGAGGTACTCGCACCCGAAGGGGCTCGCGCAACCGCAGTCGACCGCGACTGGTGTCGAGCCATCGATCTCGCTTCGCTCACTACGCGCAATTCGATTCGCTCCGTTTCATTTCTCACTTCTTGCTGGTTTATAATTAGAATCTTAAGGATTAAGGTTGGTATGTAGCTATAAGTGGTCAAGTGCATTCAAGCAAATTATTTACAGTGCACGACATCTGGGCATCAAGTTATTTTATTACTTCCTTAAAGAATGGATCCGATATTGCGGCATCGAATACCAAACACAATGTCATATGGAAACTTTGTATTGTTCACTGAACTACCAGATAAAAAAATTCGTAAAAACCTTAGCAACTATTACTTCATATCTCAGAAAACGTAAAAATATGGGAGTATTTACAACCAGAATGCTGAAGATCGACATTTTATAAGCGAGTATGGCCGAAAAATAAATCGTTCAAGAGCAATTTACGAGAGTCATAACTTACGACTTACACAAAATTACCTCCAAAAAGAGAGTATATCTCTTTATTCTCTAAAAAAGGCGTTGTGTTAAAAATATTAGCTGCACGTTTGTCTAACACTCGAACGAATTTCCAGCGAGCCTATATCCGAGCATCAAAAGTTTTCCCCTCAACGCCATATGGCAGACACGATACGCTGTGCACCCAACAATAGCTCCTCCTCGTATGTATGTACATCCCCGAAACCTCGACATCAGCTTTCTGGCTCAAGGCGCGATTCTGGGAACGACATTCCCCTCTCCCCACGGAATAGAGGGGAGGAAGGGCGAATGCGAGGGCGTGGGCGGGAACCGGGGTGGGGGTGGGGAGTGCACGTTCGGGGCACACCCACCCCACCCCAGTCCCCTCCCCCGTCCGCCTTCGCCCCGCTCCTCCTCGCAGCGTTATTGTTCTCTGCTCAGCGTGGCGTGGCGTGGCGTGGTGTGGCGGGACTTGGCGTGGAACTGCTGCCACTGCCGCCGCGGTTGCTGCTATCTGCTGAATACCCCGGGCCGGGGAACCTCGAGCGTCGATACAGTTCTAAGCCTCCTCTCTGTCGGGGTGGCGAATCCCTATATTTCATTCTCAAATTCCGCTCTTGCCGTTCTCGGGATAACACGAAACGTTTTCGATCGAGTTCGGGATTTTTTGTCTCGCAAACAAAAAAAAACGCCAGGTAAAGGAGAAAAAAACAACACTAAAACACGCCACGTTGGACTACGTAGGAGGTGTAAACATTTTAATTGCTCACTTTTTGTCGTTTTTTTTCGGGGACGCACATCAAAGGTCAGTTTCGTAATTTTGCCGCTTCGCAAGCAGCAGCAGTACCACCACGTTAGAGGTAATCGTGGGTCTGAATAACTTATTTACGGGGGCGGCTTTACGAGGGAGCGCTGGCTGCACGTCGTAACCTCGGCGTCCCGACGCCCGCCGACGCCGGAGTCTAAGGGAGACCCGCCTGCGTGACGCCATCAGGAATGTGCTGCTCAAGTGCCAAGTTGGCAATGAAACGTTTTTATTTTTCTCGAGAAGACAAATTTCGTCTAGATCAACAGGGCGGTAAATAATTATTTCATATACTAATTTAATAACATAAAAATTGGAATACTACACTAAGAGTCTTTTTAGAAAATTTTGTTTGATTAAATTAATTTATAACTAATCAGGTATGGCAACGTTTATAGATGACAATTTTTACTTTTGCATAAAATTTGGTACTTTCAGATGTGAGATATAACCAAAATAATAGTTTAATCGAGGTGTGTTAAATACCACTTAAAATTATTGAATATTAGGATATCATTTACGGTTTTGAGATATCTAATTTTATATACCAATATTTTAATCGAGATTTTATGTGGTGAAAAGGGTGCTTCTAATCACACGGTTGGATATTACTTAACAAGACAAAAACGTAAACAAATCTATAATAATTTGCACGATTTTGTAACTCTTTGGTAAAACATAACATTTATTTTCGTTTATTCTAACTAGATGAACAATGTATCAGACTAATAAATGGACTGCAGAGGGGGTTTTTTACTATTGAGATTACAATATCATCCACGTAAAACCTTTCGAGTGCAATTAACCAAAAAATGAAATTGCAGTCATTGAAGTACATAACAGTAAAAAAGTACTACAAATCTGCGAGATGTATTTTCGGGAAAATATAGATTAAATGAGATTTTAAGCAATCTTTACGAGCCCGCATTTAAACCGTAATACCCACTGATATAGAAAAGTTAGAGAAAAAATTGTTAAAAATATGAAATGCAGCAAAAATAAAAAAAGGCAGTTATCTTTCTACAGAAAAATCATCCTACCTTCATCATTTACCTTCTCGGTCTCATTCACTTGACACAAAAAGGCAACTCACTCCCGGGGCGATTCGTTGGAGCTGGATGAGCTTCGAAAACGACAAGACGCGCCAAACCTACCACCCCGAAACCGTAAATATCCTCTTTTTAAAGCACGATAAATACTGGAGGCTACTATATTTAGTAGCACCTTGATGTAAAAAAATAATATTCAATATTCACTAGAAAAATTTTAAAACAAAAATCTATTTGCAACTTATTGTAAAAAAGAAACATACGATTGTGAAGATATTAGCTAACAAGCATAACGATAATAAATATGCTTATTACAATACCACTTTTCTAAATGTGACTTAAAATGGCAAGTAAAAAGAGAAAGAGAGATGGTATGAATGCAGATACAGATTATGCGTCATACCGTATAAGTTTTGTACCATTTTAACGCCAAAAAGGTAAGTAAATATATAATATATATATATATATATATATATATATATATATATATAATTAATAATATATATATATATAACGATCTGATGAATTGGGAGGATTCGTAAAAAATATGTGATGAACCTACGGTGATCTTGCAAGCTATTGCTACATGAAGTGGCCTACACGTCTGTGAACCTAATTCACTAATGTGCCTCGTGACAGGTATGTGATCTTCGGGTTTTTGTGCTGCATGAAAATGTCGAACTACTTACCGTTGGTTGGTTGTTTGTGTAAAGAACTATTCACTAATTTCTCTAAGAAAAATGCTAGAAAGACGGAAACTTATGCGTAAACTATTAGGCGAATAGTGAAACATCTACGTCTATTCCCCGCTAGGTGGCGAAGCAGTCGGCGACTGGATTCGCTTCGCGAGAAGCCAAAGCCGTTCAGAAGACCTTTCCACGCACGCGGCCGCCCAGTAAAGATCCCACGGTAACATGGAACTGTCTGCGAAGTCAATGAAGGAACAAGCCTACGAAAAACCTTGCGTACGCAAAATAAGTTTGCTATTGAAACGTTTTATTATTGTCGTTTTATTATTGTCGGTACAAACAGACATGTGGTACTTTCTACTACTTTCTTTAATCAATTAATCAGTGAATTTATTCTCATCAATACGTGCAACAATTTTATTAGACTATTCTAAAACTTGATACTTTAGCTCTGTGGTATTAATTTGTCCCAACTCCAAAAAAACGAGAGATTGAGCCTGTAAATTTATTGCATCAGGTTCCCACAGTATCTGATCTGACAAAATAACAAGATATTACGTGAACCTGTAAAATTCAATTTGCAGCACCCACATTTCAGTCCTTTTTTTATTGAGACACAGTAATATTAGAGAGCTAAATTATCTTGGTGGTAATTAAATTTTTTTAACTTTCAGTATATATTTTTATTCATTCATTAAATGTCTTTGCTTGTGATACGGCATTCAAAGAAACTTGCACGAAAATTTAATGCACTGAAAAGTAATTAAAGGAGGAAATATTTTATGATCTTTAAGAAAATAAATATTAAATATATGAACCATAATTAAAAAAACAAGAACAAATAGAATGGAATTACTGGAAATTTCATCCATTAGAGACTAGCTTCTAAAAACAAATATTATTACCTCATAACGCAAATTTAAGATCAAAACTGCAAGAGATTGTCAGAGAATAGCTACAAAAAGAATTTTCTAACTCGAAAACGTATATAAATCTCTCGCCACTGTACATCAAAGTAAGTTCCAATTGGCATGAACATATTTTTAAACTTTGTTTGAATTTAATTTATTCCATCATAATTGAAAGTAATCGCCATTATTAACGCACGCATTGTAAAGCTTAGCTTCGATTTCTAACAACAAAATCTAACTCTCCGTAGGCTTACTCTACTTTGCATCGCAAACAGTGCCATCATCACGTGCAACGCGTTACTCGCATGCTCCGGGGGTCGAACATGCTGGCGAGGTTGGGGGGAGGGGGGGGCGAGACGGACAGCCAGTGCATAACGCACTCACCGGCGTCGGCGGCGCCGCTGCAGGGCGACAGGGCCTCCCACTGCCACCGACATCGCCGCCACCGCCGCGCCGCCGCCAACCACCTCCGGTGAACTTGAAGGAGCAATGATTCTTCCTGGCCTTTGATACTGGACAGACCATTGGACGGCTTAAGCTTCATTAGTAACTCCCCCCGCCCATGTCCATCGGCACCTCCCGCGTCGCTGAATATCTCCTCCCAGTACGAAGTCATCGGCCCTCTCCCGAATCGCGTTCAAGCGCCAGATTCGCATTTTCAACAGGACCCGGGCGGAGACCGTTTTCGAAGAGTGGAGGATTCCTATTGGAGAGGCAGCGAAGACGGCGGGTGACGCTAGTGTGAAGGTTGGAGTCACTTCTAGGAATGTGACTTTGAGCCGTCTAAATGTTCTGTCAGAAGTACAACAGAATAGCTTGAACCTGATTAACCATTGTAGAATTCACGACCACGATGTAATAAAGGATATAGTGCACGTGATTTTGAATCGTTGTGGGAAAAACGAGCAGTTCGTAAAGGAGTCCCCAACATTACACGCCATTAAAACCTTTTAATGATTGCCAAGAACTCATTCTAGAAAAACGTGATAAATATTTGTTGAGATAGCATAAAATTTTTCTTAGTACCTACGTTTTGCATAAATTAGTCAATAAGTATTTGTCTGAAATTATGTATCACCATTTTTAAAGTGGTTCAAGCTATTCTAATTAGATTCCATAATAATGAACACTGACCTTTCTAAAAACGATTCCTCACTTGTATATTGTATTAAATAAACGTTCTGAAAGGATTATCGTTATATGATATAACTATTTGCGGAGTATTGTTACAATACTCTTTGTTTCTGTGACTAAGCGGTAACAATTTCTCGAAACGATTATAATTTCTTTCGTTGATTGATCCTTATTACATCTTAACTATCAATATTTGTATTTTGAATGAATTTGTACGAATGCAATAAAGCATCATTATAAACGAGTAGCATACGCTTTTTTTGTACAACAGCGTTATAAATTTATAAGAGAATCAAACTTAATGTTGCAACACACCTTTCTTGTGACGTCACGAGTATTGAAATGTGCGCAAGAAAACGGTTCCGTTTACTTCTACATCCCCATATACTCTCGCTGCAATTGGATGAATGTGTGATGAAGCAATAATTCGTCCCGTAAAATACTAACACGCCTTTTCTTTTGTGCCATTAAATGCACGATTATGCACGATTCCATGCAAGAAAAAAAATGTTCTTAAAGCCGGTATACAAAAAAAGTTTTTGTATTAGAACAACTTAAAATCTTCTAAGAAAGGTCACATCATAATTCCGCTTCGAACAAGTTATTAATCATTGCTCCTCAAGTATCTCTAACTGCAGAAATATTTTTATTCTCCTTTTTACAAATGAAAAATTTAATTGTTATTATTATTTGCTTTAAAATTTTCAACACCTTACGCACAACAAATTTACAACACGCTTTTAATTAATGTATACATAATTATTGAATTGTATATAACACGGCGTTAATGAAGGACGCAATTTTAACGTTTTTGTGTTTCATTTTTAATAAAGAAAATTTGTTAAGTATTTTAAATTTAATATTTGTTAGCAATTTATATGCCAAGAAAAGTTGTTTTACCGAAACTCAAATGTGTAATTTACTGACTCTTGCTTTAAACATCTTGTTTTCGAACAGCACTAAAATCTTTAGTTCGTCAAATCAGCAAACGAACGGAGAATCCAAAATATATTCTGCAGCTGCAGCCACCCAAATCCCTTCCCCGTCCAGCCCCTTGCCCGTTCACCAGCGTGTTCGCCCCGGCAGGGCAGCTATGGCAACCGCGGCCCCTAAGCGCCGCGCGTCAGGTCGGGTCGGGTCGGGCCGGGCCGGGCCGGGCCGCGCCGCGCCGGACCAGGCCGGGTCAGTCAGGCAGGCAAGAGTGAGAGAAACAAGACGGTGGGCGGTGGAAGTGATGCAGACACTAGGAACTGACAAGAAAGGTTCCGCACCGTTTTGGCGATGGTGATGGTCTCACTGGTGGCGTCAGTAAAGGCTCGTCTGAGCTTCGCTCTGCGGCTCTGCGCCAAGGTCTGGGGGCACAGCAAGATGCCCTGCGCAGACAACACACCGCTGCAGGGCGCAAGCAGGCACAGACAGACAGCACATGAGTAGAAGAAAAGTACGATCACTCGGGACGGGTGAAAACATGGGGGTCAGCACAAAAATTGCGGAGAAGCGAGGTCAGGTGAAACAGTGGTGAAAATATAGGACACAACAAATGGGTGGAGAGGTGAGGTGACACACTGGGTGAGAAAAATGGGGCACCGCAAAACGACGTGAGGCACATGAGGAGACAACATAGGGACAACATAATAGCGGGGTAATGAAGAAAAGTCTCGTGCGGTGAAATCACGGGACGCGACAAATTGGCGGAGAGGCACGGAATAGTAAATGTGTACGTTGGATGAACACAAGGTGACATACGGCGGGAAAGCGAGGTGAGGTGAAGTACAGACACACTGGGGGGGGGGGCGGTGAAAATATGGAGCACAACAAAATTGTGAGGTGAAGTGAGGTGAGGTGACGGCTTTTCGGGGGCCCTTCTGGCCGCCTGGTAGTTCACCACTCTCACCTTTTTCTGTGAGGAAGCGTCGATTGGGAGTGACCCTGTAATCTGTGTGCCAAGAACAATTATAATAGTTTAGTAAGTTACACTATATTAAAATTAAATGAACTGTAATTAATTATAATAAATCTGCTTTACATTGTACACATAGATATAAGTATGGTTTGCAGTTTAATTGTAACTTAAAGAATATTATTTAATGCGCATTACATTACTAGGCTCATTAAAGTATTCCTCAAAAGATAAACAAGTTGTTCAATGTATTTAAAAAACCTATACCAACTTTTGGCGCCTGTTTTCATCCCAGTTTTTGGTGGATATATTTAAAATCTATTTTAGGACGTAATTGAGATAGTTTATAATATCATTTAGTATAGTTTACTGTTTTAATTATAGCATATTACACTACAAAATTAAGTGGGATAATTCTGTATTATGTAATATGTAACGACAATTTTTCTACAGTTTACGCGCAATCAGTTATCACAATTTAAATTTTAAAAAAGTGTGTTAAATGTGTTAAGAAGATTTAAAGTTTGACCAAATTTCTAAAACCACATCGAATTTATTCATTTCAACAATTATTTTAGAAACTGAATAACATTCATATTATTAGAGTTGACATACTCTATCATTATTACATATATGCTTCAAATATAAAATACAATGAGAGTCATTTCGTTCTTCCATCAAATTTCAAAACCCTCTTCTGATGTGTAAATAAAGGTAGTTTGGTGACATACAGCGTGCTCAGCAGAGGCATTAAGCATACATTTCAAATGAAAATTGAATGCATGAAATCACGCATTGTGCTTATGCGAGTGTTTTTGCGTAACCATTTAAAAACATGGAAAATATCACAGTGATGCGAATACCAAATTTTCATGTGCATTGTTAGTATTACAGGTTGCGATAGTATAGAAAACACATAACATCCCAGACACACATTATTCATTAACGAAGATCATTGAATGAACAAATTTTAAACATATCACATGACAGTTAAATGCTGCACAATGAGCCTTATCCTAATACACAGTGAGTGTACATTTGTATTAATACATACATGAACAACACAGGAAGATACGTTACATTGCAAGAGAGAAGAGAGCGACAGATGCGTTATCTACCGGCGAAACACAGAAACGCTCTCACCTTTGCCTGGGATTCACGTGACCCACTCTGTTGGCCGTCCCGTCTCGTGCCGCAGAGCTAATAACGGGAGATATTTGGTCATAAAATGCGGATAGACAATTAACATACGATTATTAGGTACACATGATACTTCAGAACCTCACAAAATTTCTCGTGTTTTCGTGTCCGGAAATATTCTGAAGAACACAAACAACAAAGTAAAAAATTAAAGATTTCCAGGAAAACATTTATTTAAATTAAATTCGCATTTCATAATTAACAGAGTAACTAGGGAATGCATACTTTCGTTTGACAAACCATATAAAATGACAGTTTGAAGATATTATGCTTTAAAATATGTGCATCATGATTGATAATTTATCAAAATTTGTTTCAACTGACAAGGTACTTAAAATCCACATGAAATGCACTCATTCAACATTAACTGACACAGCATAAACCAATAAGTAAATTTTTTTTGTGCTAAACCATGACCCCTCGCTTCATTAACATTAGTAAAATATTAAGTATGGTAATGACTGTCATTCAGTGGACACGTATTGTCCGAGAGCATTCTAAAACTAGTGCAGAAGATCGAAGATCACAAAACAGGATATAATTATGTCGAAATGTCTCCACTAAATAAAAATTTCATTTGGAGGTATATTTTACTCATAATCATTCAACCGCTGCAATCGCACTTTGCTATGGAAGCACCAAAAATATATAAATTGTGCTCTTTATGACCGCAAAAGCTGTTCCTAGTCCATAATTACGATTGTAGAAAGCGAATAAAACCTCTATATTTCGGAAGCGGCGGTAACAAAAGCGAACAACACTGGAAAGCGTCAATCGTAGAATGCACTTCGATCTCTATTAATGACATAAAACCCGTCAATAAAACGGCATTTAAAAAACGAATGTTTGATAGTTGGCAGGCCCGCCGAGGCATACAATCTGTTGAGGTAGATAGGACGGCGATAGCAATGTGGACAGTGGGACGGCGTTGCAGAGAGACGGCGTTGCAGAGAGACGGCGTTGCAGGGGCGCTGTTGCAGAGAGGCGCTGTTTGCAGAAGCGCCTGTTTGCAGAGAGGCGCTGTTGCAGGAGAGGCGCTGTGCAGAGAGGCGTGTGCAGAGAAGGCGCTGTTTGCAGAGAGGCGCTGTTGCAGAGAGGCGCTGTTGCCAGAAAGGCGCTGTTGCAAGAAAGGCGCTGTTGCAGAAAGGCGCTGTTGCAGAAAGGCGCTGGTTGCAGAAGAGGGCTGTGTGACTGCTCAGTGAGACGCTGTTGCAGTGAGACGCTGTTGCAGTGAGACGCTGTTGCAGATGAACGACGCTGTTCATGGCAGAGAGACGCTGTTGGCAGAGAGACGCTGTTGCAGAGAGACGCTGTGCAAGAGAGGCGCTGTTGCACGAGAGGCGCTGTTGCAGAGAGGCGCTGTTGCAGAGAGGCGCTGTTGCAGAGAGGCGCTGTGCAGAGAGGCGCTGTTGCAGAGCAGGCGCTGTTGCAGAAAGGCGCTGTGCAGAAAAGGCGCTGTTGCGAGAGACGCTGTTGCAGAGAGACGCCTGTTGCAGTGAGACCGGCTGCTGACAGTGAGACGCTGTTGCCAGTGAGGACGCCTGTTGCAGTGAAGACGAGCTGTTGCAGAGAGGAACGCCTGTTGCAGTGATGACCGCTGATTGCAGTGAGAAAGCTTGTGCCAGTTGAGAAGCTGTTGCAGTGAGACGTTGTTGCAGTGAGGACGGTGTTGAAGTGAGACGGTGTTGAGTGAGACGCGCTTTGCAGTGAGACGCGTTGCAGAGAGACGCTGTTGCAGATGCAACGAGCTGTTGCAGTGAGAACGCTGTGGCAGTGAGACGCTGTTGCAGTGAGAAGCTGTTTGCAGTGAGAAGCTGTTGCAGTGAGGACGTTGTTGCAGTGAGACGGTGTGGAAGTGAGACGGTGTTGAAGTGAGAGCGCTGTTGCATAGTGAGACGCTGGTGCAAGTGAGACGCTGTTGCAGAAGAGACGCTGTTGCAAGAGAGGACGCTGTCTGCAGTGAGACGCTGTTGCAGGTGAGCGTTTGTTGCAGGAGACGGTGTTGAAGTGAGACGCTGTTTGGCAGTGAGACGCCTGGGTTGGCAGTGAGACGCTGTTGCAGTGAGATGTGAAATGCGCTGTTTGCAGTGAGACGCTTGTTGGCAGTGAGCGCACGCCCCCCCCCCCCCCTGGTTGCAGTGCAGACGCTTTGTTGCAGTGAGACGCTGTTGGCAGTGATACGCTTGTTGCAGTGAGACGCGGTGTTGAGTGAGGACGCTGTTGAAGTGAGACGCTGTTGAAGTGAGACGGTGTTGAAGTGAGACGGTGTTGAAGTGAGACGTAATAGCGCTGGGGGAGGAATGGCAAGGGAGGATGGCAGGGAAGTAGAGTAGGGTAGACGAGTCTGCTGGTGGCTACCGCAACAGCTACTACGTAGCAGGGTGGCGTTATGTGTGGTAGCGTAGGTAAGTTCCGGTCTCCGGGTGGGTGAAGGCAACCCAGTCGAACGCGATAAATAGTCCATCGACCGGGCGCTGAAGGCGAGGAAACAGCGGTGCTTTTAGCAGCACTGACAATGGCTGCGTCGATGGTCGTGGCGATCATTGCAGGCGTTATGACTGAACGTTAGCTAGCAAAGTTAACAAAATGGAGATTCGTGGTTGCAACAATAAAAAATAGCGGTGCACTCTATAACGATGAAAATATTGACGTTGGCGGCTGTGGTGGTAGTGGAGTATAGTTGGTGATGGCGATAGTGTTGATGGAGAAATATGCTTTTTGTTGCTTCAGGTACCAATATATTCAGAAGAGTTCAATTACCTATTTACGACATATTTATGATCTTTATGTAATAGAACGTTTATAGGTCTCATAGGAAAATTTCACTTTTCGTGAATATTGTAATCCGTTTTACTAATCGTAAACGTTTTTCCTTCATTCCTTCCTAAGTCTGCCTGTCGTCCTGCAGAAGCATAGCGTGAGTACATTCAGCGTTCTTGCGCAGTGTGTATCCTCCTGCTGGCGCGCGCGCGGGAGGGAGCAGCCGCGGGAGAGTTGACGCGCGGAGGCGGCGAGGGCTGTCACCGCCGCGAGGGCTGAGCTGCGCGAGACGTGCCCCATGCAAATCAGCTGCCTGTCGCCGGCCACCGCGCGTCTCGCTTCACACCACATCCTCCGTCTTCGCCGCACCCGCCCTCGAGGGCATCTAGGAGCTTATCCGGGCGCCAGTGACAAGGCGTCTGTCGACGGACACACACTTATGCCGTACGTGAGACTGTATTATTCCGCCAGAATATTCGATCTTGGCCCTCTTCTTTTTCTTCTTATTCTTATTCTTATTCTCCTTAATCTTCTCCAACTTCATCTTCCTTTCCAGTTCTGTTCTTCTTAATTTTCCTCATCACTTCTATTATTCATCTTCGGGCCTATTATTCTTCTTTGTCTTTTCGATCTCTTGACATTCTCTGCGCTATCTCTTGACATTCTCTGCGCTATCTCTTGACATTCTCTCGCTATCTCTTGACATTCTCTGCGCTGTCTCTTGACATTCTCTGCGCTATCTCTTGACATTCTCTGCGCTATCTCTTGACATTCTCTGCGCTAT
>BOPP01000036.1:962450-977450 GCA_017312745.1 Gryllus bimaculatus
TTTTACTTTGATTAAAATATGGCGTACTTTCAAATGTGATATATAACCAAAATAATAGTTTACGGAGTGTGTTAAACCACTTAAAATTATTGATATTAGGATTCTTTTACGGTTTTGAGATATCTAATTTTATATACCAATATTTAATCGAGATTTTATATTGTGAAAAGGGTGCTTCTATCACACGGTTGGATAATACTTAACATGACAAAACGTAAACAAATCTATAATAATTTGCCACGATTTGTAACTCTTTGTAAACAAACATTTTATTTCGTTTATTCTAACTAGATGAACAATGTATCAGACATAAAATGGACTGCAAGGGTTTTTTACTATGAGATTACAATATCATCCACGTAAAACCTTTCGAGTGCAATTAACCAAAAATGAAATTGCATCTTGAAGTACATAACAGTAAAAAAGTACTACAAATCTGCAGATGATTTTCGGAAAATATAGATTAAATGAGATTTTAAGCAATCTTTACGGAGCCGCATTAAACCGTAATACCCACTGATATAGAAAAGTTAGATAAAATTGTTAAAAATATGAAATGCAGCAAAAATAAAAAAGGCAGTTATCTTTCTACAGAAAAATATCCTACCTTCATCATTTACCTTCTCTCTCATCACTTGACACAAAAAGGCAGCTCACTCCCGGGGCGATTCTGGAGCTGGATGAGCTTCCGAAACGACAAGACGCGCCAAAACACCACCAACCGTAAATATCCCTCTTTTTAAAGCACGATAAATACTGGAGTACTATATTTAGTACACTTGATGTAAAAAAATAATATCAATATTCACTAGAAAAATTTTAAAACAAAAATCTATTTGCAACTTATTGTAAAAAAAGAAACATACGATTGTGAAGAATATAGCTAACAAGCATAACGATAATAAATATGCTTATTACAATACCACTTTTCTAAATGTGACTTAAAATGGCAAGTAAAAGAGATAAAGAGAGATGTTATGAATGCGAATACCATTATGCGTCATACCGTATAAGTTTTGTACCATTTTAACGCCAAAAAGGAATATATAATTATATAAAATATATTATATTATATATAATATATATATATATATTATATTATATAATATATATATATATAACGATCTGATTGAATTGGGAGGATTCGTAAAAAATATGTGATGAACCTACGGTATCTTGCAAGCTATTACTACATGAAGTGGCCTACACGTCTGTGAACTTAATTCACTAATGTGCCTCGTGACAGTTATGTGATCTTCGGGTTTTTGTGCTGCATGAAAATGTCGAACTACTTACTCGTGGTGATTGTTTGTGTAAAAGAAACTATTCCTAATTTCTCTAAGAAAATGCTAGAAAGACGGAAACTTATGCGTAAACTATTAGGCCAATAGTGAAAACATCTAGGTCTATTCCCCGCTAGGTGGGGAAGCAGTCCGCAAAATGGATTCGCTTCGCGAGAACCCAAAGCCGTTCGAAGACCTTTCCACCGCACGCGGCCGCCCAGATAAAGATCCCACCGTAACATGGAACTGTCTGCGAAGTCAATGAAGGAAACAAGCCTACGAAAAACCTTGCGTACGCCAAAATAAGTTTACTATTGAAACGTTTATTATTGTCGTTTTATTATTGTCGTACACAACAGACATGTGGTACTTTCTACTACTTTCTTTAATCAATTAATCAGTGAATTTATTTCATCATCAATACGTGCAACAATTTTATTGACTATTCTAAAACTGATACTTTACTCTGTTGTATTAATTTGTCCCAACTCCAAAAAACGAGAGATTGAGCCTGTAAATTTATTGCATCAGGTTCCCACAGTATCTATCTGACAAAATAACAAGATATTACGTGAACCTGAAAATTCAATTTGCAGCACCCACTTTCAGTCCCTTTTTTATTGAGACACAGTAATATTAGAGAGCTAAATATCTTGGTGGTAATTAAATTTTTTTAACTTTCAGTATATATTTTTATTCATTCATTAAATGTCTTTGCTTGTGATACGGCATTCAAGAAACTTGCACGAAATTAATGCACTGAAAAGTAATTAAAGGAGAAATTATTTTATGATCTTTAAGAAAATAAATATTAAAATATGAAACCATAATTAAAAAACAAGACAAATAGAATGGAATTACTGGAAATTCATCCCTAAACTAGCTTCTAACAAAAATTTATTATTACCTCATAACGCAAATTTAAGATCAAAACTCAAGAAGATTGTCAGAGAATAGCTACAAAAAGATTTTCTAACTCGAAAACGTATATAAATCTCTCGCCACCTACATCAAGTAAGTTCCAATGGCATAACATATTTTTAAACTTGTTTGAATTTAATTTATTCCATCTAATTGAAAGTAATCGCCATTATTAACGCACGCATGTAAAGCTTAGCTTCGATTTCTAACAACAAAATCTAACACTCCGTAGGCTTACTTACTTTGCATCGCAAACAGTGCCATCATCACGTGCAACGCGTTACTCGCATGCTCCGCGTCGAACATGCTGGAGGTTGGGGAGGGGGGGGGCGAACGACTAGCCAGTGCATACGCACTCACCGGCGTCGGCGGCGCCGCTGCAGGGCGACAGGGCCTCCCACTGCCACCGACATCGCCGCCACCGCCGCGCCCGCCGCCAACCACCTCGGTGAACTGAAGGAGCAATGATTCTTCCTGCCTTTGATACTGACAGACCATTTGACGGCTTAAGCTTCATTAGTAACTCCCCCGCCCATGTCCATCGGACCCCCGCGTCGCTGAATATCTCCTCCCAGTACGAAGTCATGCCCTCTCCCGAATCGCGTTTCAAGCGCCACATTCGCATTTTCAACAACCCGGCGGATGAACATGTTTCGATGAGTGGAGGATTCCTATTGGAGAGGCAGCGAAGACGGCGGGTGACGCTAGTGTGAAGGTTGGAGTCACTTCTAGGAATGTGACTTTGAGCCGTTAAATGTTCTGTTCAGAAGTACAACAGAATAGCTTGAACCTGATTAACCATTGTAGAATTCACGACCACGATGTAATAAAGGATATAGTGCACGTGATTTGAATCGTTGTGGAAAAACGAGCAGTTCGTAAAGGAGTCCCCCAACATTACACGCATTAAACCTTTTAATGATTGCCAAGAATCATTCTGAAAAACCTGATAAATATTTGTTGAGATAGCAATAAAATTTTTCTTAGTACCTACGTTTTGCATAAATTAGTCAATAAGTATTTGTCTGAAATTATGTATCACCATTTTTAAAGTGTTCAAGCTATTCTAATAATTCCATAATAATTAACACTGACTCTTCTAAAAACGATTCCTCACTTGTATATTGTATTAAATAAACGTTCTGAAAGGATCATCGTTATATAAATAACTATTTGCGGAGTATTGTTACAATACTCTTTGTTTTCTGTTGACTAAGCGGTAACAATTTCTCGAAACGCATTATAATTTCTTTCGTTGATGATCCTTATTACCATCTTAACTATCAATATTTGTATTTTGAATGAATTTGTACGAATGCAATAAAGCATCTATATAACGAGTAGCATACGCTTTTTTGTACAACAGCGTTATAAATTTTATAAGAGAATCAAACGTAATTGTTGCAACACACTTTCTTTGACGTCACGTATTGAAATGTGCCAAGAAAACGGTTCCGTTTACTTCTACATCCCATATACTCTCGCTGCATTGGATGAATGTGTTATGAAGCAATAATTCGTCCGTAAAATACTAACACGTCTTTTCGTTGTACGCATTAAATGCACATTATGACACGATTCCATGCAAGAAAAAAAATTTCTTAAAGCCGGTATACAAAAAAGTTTTTTGTATTAGAACAACTTAAAAATATTCTAGAAAGGTCACATCATAATTCGTTCGAACAAGTTATTAATCATTGTCCTACAAGTATCTCTAACTGCAGAAATATTTTTATTTCTCCTTTTTACAAATGAAAAATTTAATTTTTATATTATTTGCTTTAAATAATTTTCAACAACCTTACGCACAAACAAATTTACCAACACGCTTTTAATTAATGTATACATAATTATTGAATTGTATATAACACGGCGTTAATGAAGGACGCAATTTTAACGTTTTTGTGTTTCATTTTTAATAAAGAAAATTTGTTAAGTATTTTAAATTAATATTTGTTTAGCAATTTTATATGCCAAGAAAAGTTGTTTACCGAAACTCCATGTGTAATTTACTGACTCTTGCTTTAAACATCTTGTTTTCAACAGCGCTAAAATCTTTAGTTCGTCAAATCAGCAAACGAACGAGATTCCAAAAATATATCTGCAGCTGCAGCCACCAAATCCCTCCCCGTCCAGCCCCTTGCCCGTTCACCAGCGTGTTCGCACCCGCAGGCAACTATGGCAACCGCGGCCCTAAGCCGGCGCGTCAGTCGGGGGGTCGGGTCGGCCGGCCGGGCGGGCCGCCGGGCCGCGCCGCCGCGCCGCGCGAGCCGGCCGCCGGTCAGTCAGTCAGGCAGGCAGAGTGAAGAAACAAGACGGTGGGCGTGGAAGTGATGCAGACACTAGGAACTGACAAGAAAGGTTCCGCACCGTTTTGGCGATGGTGATGTCTCACTGGTGGCTCAGTAAAGCTCGTCTGAGCTTCCTCTCTGCGGCTCTGCGCCAAGGTCTGGGGGCACAGCAAGATGCCTGCGCAGACAACACACCGCTGGAGGCGCAAGCAGCACAGACAACCAGCACATGAGTAGAAGAAAAGTAGATCACTCGGACGGGTTGAAAACATATGGGGTCAGCACACAAAATTGCGGAGAAGCGAGGTCAGGTGAAACAGTGGTGAAAATATAGACACAACAATGGGTGGGAAGGTGAGGCTGACACACTGGTGAGAAATGGGGGCACCGCAAAACGACGTGAAGGCACATGAGGAGACAACATAGGACAACATAATAGGCGGGTAATGAAGAAAAGTCCCGTGTCGGTGAAATCACGGGACCGACAATGGCGAAGGCACGGAATTAGTAAATGTGACGTTGGATGAACACAAGGTGACATACGGCGGGAAAGCGAGATGAGGTCGAAGTACAGACACACTGGGGGGGGGCGGTGAAAATATGGAGCACGAACATAAATGCTGAGGTGAAGTGAGGTGAGTGACGGCTTTCGGGCCCTTCTGGCCGCTGTAGTTCACCACTCTCACCTTTTTTCCTTGAGGAAGCGTCGATTGGATGACCCTGTAATCTGTTGCAGAACAATTATAATAGCTTAGTAAGTTACAACTATAGTAAAATTAAATGAACTGTAATTAATTATAATAAATCTGCTTTACATTGTTACACATAATATAAGTATGTTGCCAGTTTAATTGATAACTTAAGAGAATATTATTAATGGCATTAACATTAACTAGCGCTCATAAAGTATTCTCCAAAAGATAAACAAGTATGTTCAAGTTATTTAAAAAAAACCATACCAACTTTTGGCGCCTGATTTCATCCCATTTTTGGTGATATATTTAAAATCTATTTTAAGGAACTAATTAAATAGTTTTAATATATTTAGTATATTTTACGTTTTTATTATAGCATATTACACTACAAAATTAATGGGATAATTCTTGTATTATTAATATGTAACGACAATTTTCTTCTACAGTTTACGCGCAATCAGCTTATCACATTTAACATTTAAAAAAGTGTGTATAAATGTTGTTAGAAGAAAGATTAAAGTTTGACCAAATTTCTAACACCACAATCGAAATTTATTACATTTCAACAAATTATTTAGAAAAACTGAATAACATTCATATATATTAGATTGATCTACCTATCATTATTACATATATGCTTCAATATATTAAAATACAATGAGAGTCATTTCGTTCTTCCATCAAATTTCAAAAACCCTCTCTGATTGTAAATAAAGTAGTTTGGTGACACTAAACAGCGTGCTCAGCGGAGCATTAACATACATTTCAAATGAAATTGATGCATGAAATCACGCATTGTGTTATGCGAGTGTTTTTGCGTAACCATTTAAAAAACCCCAGGGAAAAAAAAATTCAAACAGTTTTGAATGGCCGAAATAACCAAATTTTCATGTGCATTGTAGTATTACAGGTGCGTAGTATAGAAAACATCAACATCCCAGACACACATATTCATAACGAAGATCATGAATGAACAAATTTTAAAACATATCACATGAACAGTTAAATACTGCACAATGAGCCCTTATCCTAAATACACATGAGTGTAACATTTGTATTAATACATACATGCAAAACACAGGAAAGTACTACAATTGCAAAAGAAGAGAGCACATGCGTTATCTACCGGTCGAAACACAGAAACGCTCTCACCTTTGCCGGATTCACGTTAGCCACTCTGTTGCCGTCCGTCTCGGTGCCGCCAGAGCTAATAACGCGAGATATTTGGTCATAAAATGCGGATAGACAATTAACATACGATTATTAGGTACACATGATTCAGAACCTCCACAAATTTCCTCGTGTTTGCGTGTCCGGAAATATTCTGAAGGAACACAAACAACAAAGAAAAAATAAAGATTTCCAGGAAACAATTTATTTTAAATTACAATTCGGCATTCATTAATTAACAGGTAACGTAGGAAATGCATACTTTCGTTGAAACAACATGTAAAATGACAGTTTGATAATATTATGCTTTAAATATGTGCATCATGATTTATAATTTATCAAAATTGTTTCAAACTGACAAGGTTACATTAAATCCACATTGAAATGCACTATTCAACATTAACTGACACAGCATAAACCAATAAGTAAATTTTTTTGTGCTAAAACCATGACCCCTCGCTTCATTACATAGTAAAATATACATATGGTAATGACTTCAATTCAGTGGACAGTATTGCGAGAGCATCTAAAAACTAGTGCAGAAGATCGAAGATCCAACAACGATATATAATTTGTCGAAATGTCCTCACTAATAAAAATTTCATTGGAGGTATTTTTACTCATAATCATTCAACCGCTGCAATCGCACTTTGCTATGGAAGCAACCAAAATATTATACATGTGCTTTTATGACCGCAAAAAGCTGTTCTAGTCCCATATTACGATTGTGAAAAGCGAATAAAACCTCTATATTGTGGAAGCGCGGTAAACAAAAGCGAACAACACTGGAAAGCGTCAATCGTAGAATGCATTCGATCTGCTATTAATGACATAAAACCGTCAATAAAACGGATTTAAAAACGAAGTTTATAGTTGGCAGGCCGCCGAGCTTACAATTTGTGGACCCGTGCAAGTGCTGCAAATCACAGCCATCCCATGTCCACATGGCGGGACTCTCCTTGCCGGGCACAAAAAAGCGACGCTTGCACAGTCATCTGCGTCCGTTCAGATACGACGGACAAGCTCTCTCTAGCACACCAGCGTCTGTTGCAGCAGTAGACCGCGTCGTATCTGCAGAGAACCGCCTCATCGCAGAACGCCCTGTTGGCTAGAGACCTACACTGTTCAGTAGCAAAGAACAGCGCTTTCAGACTCAGTGGACAGACCCCCCCAGCGCCGCCTTGTCTTGCCATATGATGGCCAACAGCGATGTTGCCATAGAGAGGCGCTGTTTTTCTTGCCAGAAGAGGCAGCCGGTTGCAAGAAGAGGCCCTGTCCCTTCATTCAACTCCTCACAGCCGACGAGCACCTACTTCTGCAACACCGCACTGGCGCTCCAACAGGCCAGCGGCCTCCGTTGCAACAGCCTCGCTCGTCTCGCCACTCTGCAGATGAGGCCCAACTGTGCAGAGAAGCCTCGTCTGCAGACCCTCGTAATCGCAATCCCTGTTGCAGGAGACCTGCGCAATTCGCAGTAGACCAGACCTGTGCGTGACCCCCGTGCAGTAACGCTCGTCCTGCACTGGAGACCGTTGCAGAAACGCTGTTTTCATTTCAGAGGAGACCGTGCAGAGAGACGCTGTTATCGCAGACGCTGTTTTCAGAACGCTGTGCAGAGAGGCGCTAGTTGCAGACGAGCCTTGCAGAACGCTTTGCAGAGAGCCTGTGCAGAGAGGCGCTGTTGCCAGAGAGGCGCTGTTGCAGCAGAACGCTGTTCAAGAAATGGGCCTGCAAGAGACGCTGTTGCAAAACGCTGTTGCAGTGAGACCGCTGCTCGTGAGACCTGTTGCAGTGAGATGGTGCATTGGGACCGCGTGCAGAAGACGCTGTTGCAGTAATTTGCGTGAGAACTAGTTGCATGAGAAGCTGTTGCAGTGAGACTTGCTTGCATGAGACGTGTGAATGACGGTGTTGAAGGAGACCTGGGTCAGGATGCTGTTGCAGAGGACCGCGTTGCAGAAGACGCTGTTGAGTAACCGTTGCAGTGAGACGCTTTGCAGTGAAACTGTTGCAGTGGAGAACTGTGCAGTGAGACGTGTTGCAGTGAACGTTGTTGAAATGAGACGTTTGAATGAGACCGTGTTGCAGTGAGACCTGTTGCAGTGAGACGCGCTCTGCGAAACCTGTTCGGAGAACCTGTTGCAGTAGACGCTTTGCAGTTAGACGGTTGTTGCATGATACGTGTGAAGTGAGAACGCTGTTGAGATAACTTTGCAGTGAACGCTGTTGCAAGTGACGCTTTCGGTGAGGGAGACGCGTTGCAGTGAACGCTGTTGCAGTAGACGCTGTTGCAGTGAGACCCTTCACTAACGCTGTCTGCAGGTGGACACGCTGTTGCATGATACGCTTTGAGTGAGACGCGTTGAATGGACAGTGTTGAAGTGAGACGGTGTTGAATAGACGGTGTTGAAAGTGAACGGTGTTGAAGTGAACGTAATAGCGCTGGGGAGAATGCAAGGGGAGGATTGGCAGGAAGTGAAGGAAGCGAGTCTGTCTGGCTACCGCCAAACGTACTACGTAGCAGGGTGCGTTATGTGTAGTTTAGCTAGGTAAGTTCTCTTCCGTGGCTGGTGAAAGGCAACCCAGTCGAATGCAATAATATACTCATCACCGCGCTTAAGCGAGGGAAACAGCGGTCTTTTAGCACACTGACAATAGCTGCGTTCGATGGTCTGCGATCATTCAGGCTTATGGACTGAACGTTAGCTAGCAACAGTTACAAAATGGAAGTTCGTGTTTGCATAACCATAAAAAAAAAAACGTGCACTCCTATAACGATGAAAATATTGACTTGCGCTGTGTCGTAGTGAGTATAGGTCATGCCATTAGTTTGATGGAGAAATATCTTTGTTGCTTCAGTACCAATATATTCAGTAGGTCAATTCCTATTTACGACATATTTATGATCTTTATGTAATAGAACGTTCTATATCTATAGGAAATTTCACTTTTCGTGATATTATCGTTTTAACTATCGAAACGTTTTTCTTCATCCTTCTAGGTCTGGCTGGCGTTCTGCAAAGCATAGCCGTGATACATTCAGTTTCTGCGCGGGTGTTCTTGCCTGCTGGCGCCGCGTGAGGAGCAGCGCCGGGGAGATGTTTGACCGCGGAGCTGCGAGACTTCGTCACCGCCGCGAGGCTCAGACTGACGCAGAACCTGCACCCATGCAATCACCCTGTGCGGCCACCCGGTCTCGCTTCACACCGCATCCTCCTCTTCGCCGGCACCCCCTCGAGGAGGCATCTAGGGCTCATCCGGCGCCACATGACAGCGTCTGTCGGACGACACACACATTATGCACTTACGTGAGAATTATATTTCCGCCAGGCATATTCGATTCTTGCCCTCTTCTTTTTCTCTTATCTGTATTCTTATTCTCCTTAATCTTCTCACTTCATCTTCCTTTCAAGTTTTTCTCTTTAATTTTCTCATCACTTCTATTATTCATCTTGGGCTATTATTCTTCTTTGTCTTTTCATCTTTTACATTCTCTGCGCTCATCTTGACATTCTCTGCGCTATCTCTTAACATTCTCCGCCCCCCACTATTCTTGACATTCTCTGCGACTTTTTGACCCATCTCTGCGCTATCTCTTGAACATTCTCTTTGCGCTATTCTTACATCTCTGCCCGGTATCTCTTGACATCCCCTGCCCTACTCTCTAGAACATTCTCTGCGCTATCGCTATCCCTCCTTAGTTGTTTTCTTCTCCAACATCCTCCTTTCTCTTCTTGTCTCTTTCTCACTTTTACCATTCTAACCACTTCTTTTCGCACTGCTTCTTCATTCTGTCTTCGGGCTTCTTTTTATCTTCTTCTTCTTCTTCTTCTTCTTCTTCTTCTTCTTCTTCTTCTGCATTTACATACTTGTCCTTCATCTTCTTGAGAATCATCTTTTTTTCGGTAATAAGGTGCCCAGTTATTTATCGTATTGGACGGAGCCAGCTTTCAAGTTCTCATCAGTACCATATCATTGATTTAAGAAATTATTGGAAACAAGCTCCAAGAGCAACCGCCCTTTAGAATTATCATGCCACACTATCGTCTTTCGAGATCACCCTACACCGAACTCTCTCCGGAAGCACAAACTTTTACTAACGGAATCATAATCACACACCCTGCAGCATCCAATCCAAAATTCTACATACTCTGAAACAATTGTATGCAAAGAGGTTTACTTTCACTCTCGTCTGCTGATTTTTCCACATCTCGCGTCTTCGGACGTGTCAACGTCAGCTGCTTTCGTTTTTTTTATGGAAGATGAAGGTAAAGTCGGTGGATGGGGATGGAAATGAAAGGAAGAGACTATGGGATAACAACGTGAAAATCTTCCACAAACCGTTTGTGTCCTCCAAAAAGTCCAGATGAATCGGGTTTGAGGATGGAAACCCAGTCCAACGGCGGAAGGCTTACAAAACTCTCTCTCTCCTGCGCAAGGAGCTCCTCGTTCCACAGTGCTGAGACGCCCGCATTGCCGGCAACGTCATGTTCGTTCCAGAAAGCGGCCCGTCACTGCCTTCATCTCAGATGCTACGGCTGATGCAGCTTTCTCCAACTGTACTCGTCCGCCCAACCAAAACGACTGCCACATTCACCGCACCCTCATCACCGGATTACTATATCTATTAGCTCTACCTTCCTCGGATACCCAATATAATTACAAAATGAAATTCTACAGGGTGACCAACCGGAAGAGGATAATTTGAATGAAGCCCCAAATACATGTAAGAGAGAGGATGGGAAACCAATTCTGTTAGCCGTGCCTCACAATAACGTTTTAGTAGTTATGGAGAATGGATGAGGGGGCATTTCATGTTAGGGAGGTACGGGAATTATTTGTGAATTGCTGAGCTGCCGACGCGGTGAAGTGGCTACTTCAAATTAACGCACCCTGACCGACTGCAAGGATGGATTCAAGTAGCGATTAGATTGTTGAAAAGCTATATATTTAATAATAACAGTAAGTTATTACAAATGACATACATATTTTAATAAGAAAGTTATTACAGTATCGGAAATTAATACGATCTGTAATATATTGGCATGAGCACACCCGATCACAAATCATCTTTCCTTTTGTAGTCTATCAAGTCCCGCGCCTCATAATGCCAATTCAAATACGCTCAGTTCTAAATTTAACTGAAATAATTATAAATAAACTATTTTTATAACCAAAATATCAAATTGATCATAGAAACGCTTGTATGAAATAACATTGATTTTGGAATTGTTGATGAAGTTTCATGAAAAAAAAATAATAAATACTGAAGGAAAGCAGTACAAATAGTCATTTTTGTTGACATCATGCCTCTGAGATATGAAATGTACAAGGAGAATTTGGCATACACTTGATTGCAAAACACCTTTACTCCCGTTTTCCTGTTTTCACAACAAAATATTTTCTCTACAAAGCCGTTCTTCTGTACTAAAATTTACTGCCCCCAGAAACTCAAAATTTTCTGTAGTATTTTTATTACGTTAGCACATCTGCGCAATGTATCTGCCTGCAATAGAAACTTCAAACTCGTCCGACGGCGAATCATCTTCGTAATTGTAGTTTTAGGGCAACAATTTTTGCAATTTTTGAAAAATCAAAGTTTTCAACGAGCATAAGACCTATTATCCAACAACAAAATTTAATCAAAACATGTTGTTGCAATTTGTTTTGAAATTTTTAAATGTTCCACGGGTTTCATGTTAAGTAGTCCCCAAAATTAAAATATCGGTTTCGGATTCAAGGGGCGGCGACGTAACCCAGATAGATTGGAGAACATAAATTTTGATGAAAATCGTCTGGAAAGTTAAGCTGCTAACGTTGTTCGCAGACGGTCGGACGGACAAACGTCGTGCCGTCATTCGACCTTTCGGTATCAAGGTCCCACAAAACAGATTCTGGCTACACCACGTGATAGAGAATAACTTTTCCTAAATTCATCCACTGGATTTATCCACGTTTTCGTGTCAGGGCCCTGAAGTAAAGAGTTTTTCTGCTGAAAATTCGCCGTTCATTCGAGGAGCATCACATAAATTTCTCTACTACGTAAGCGGTAGCAAGAGAGCAAAAATAAGACCCTAGAGCATAGGCGCGGGTTCCCCCTGCGCTAGCGGAGTTCGCTGCGTCGCGTAGCGGGCAGCCCGAGGGCGAGCGCTAACAGGATCTCACCGCATTGACGGCCGCGCGCTCCTCCCGTCCGGGTGACCACGCGGGTGATTGACGCTCATCCCTGAAGGGTGAATCCGAACCCGCGCGACTGGCTCACGCCCCCCCCCTCTACGTAGGTGACGCGAAGATCCACCGACCCCCACGAGGCTGGCGGACTGTGCACTGCACCACGTTAGTTCCGGGTTTGAGTTTCCGAACCTGTAGTCCACGCGGTGGCAAGTGGGGGAAGAGGATTAATTGATTATTTCTGGGCCCGGCAACTGCGAGGGTAATTATTCCCCTACGTGTAGTGAATGATTTTGTAACGACAGGTTTGGAGGGTGTTCCCAACATTCACATAGCTGGATGGCGAGATCCGGTGCCGACCAACCTGTCGGCTTGCGAGATTTCCCGATCAGATCTCTCCACCACCGGAGTACCGCCACATTTGGGACAAGTTCTAAGCCCCGGATACGTCTGACAGTGTAGTCTGGGTAAGTGTAAGTGTATACAAGAGAGGGATGAGGCTAAGTCAAAAAAGAAGACGAAAATTACCATTTGTTAGGGTACTGCTTCGACATTCACCTGGGTTTGATCGGAGAAACCACGGGAAACTACCGAACTGAGCAGCCAACCTCTAAATTGAGTAGATCTCTTCCAGATTGCAACTGAATTCGTCCTAGCTATATAACTAGTGACGAAACCGGCGGGACTCGAACACAGGGACCTCTCGGTCAGAGGCACTACAGTGATATCAGTTGATGCACTGAGACACTTAAACCAATGGGACAGAGAAGGATGTGGGCTCTTGGTAACTCCATTGTGAGAATGTTGTTAAGATTACAATTTTACGTCTTTGGTAAAATATTATAAGCATATGCGATCCTGTCTTTTTCTAAATGGTCTTTTCCGAAGAATTGACAATCTACAACAATGTGCGGACACCAAAATGTTGATGAGGGGATCTTTTTGAAACGAATGAGTGAAAAAAACTGAGAGAAATGAGGTGTTTGACATGACGCGATTGGAGGGTCAGCTAAAAAGGTGAAAGATTAGAAACAACCTAATACAAAAAAGTAATAGAGCACAATCAGTGACCTCTTTGAAGGAGTCAATCCATGCAACTTGCACAGCAACAATCGGGACTGAAATTTGCTTCGATCATTGCGGAATGCATGGTTGATAACTTAGGATAACTGTTGGTTTTCTCGCGTTTCTCCCGTCTCCCCTGGCTCTTATTCCACTGTTTCTCCATCATAATTCGTACCTAATAACAGTCATATCCGTAAGATAATTTAACGTTCCCAGATCTGTCTGCAAGGCTTAGGTATTGCCTACATAACAAGAACAGAAACAAGGAAAATGGATTGTCGCAAATATTTCATCTACGAGATATTTGTCGGCGACCTTTTGTTATTAAACTGGTGCTGTGATTGAGCTATGGAATTAAATACTGCATTCAAGACATCTCAACGTTTGTAAAGTAATCAGCATTCATACTTATGAAAATATATTCATGAAAGTTGATGAACGGAGGGGAAGGAGACAATTTAGGCAAAAAATAGATATTTTAATATTAATTATTATCCTAATTATTTTGTAAGGAAAATTAATTTGTGGATTACAATATGCGAGTCATTCTGTTCGATTTCATTCATCTTCAACCTCCATGCCTACTGAATCAGTCAATACAATGAGTCCAATTTCTTTCTTCCTAACCACCTTGCTGAGACACCCCGCTTAACAGGGATGCAACGCGGGTCTGCCTACCGACCCCTGCTCCGAGGCGGGTCGCAGCCTGAAGTGCCGCGGAGCGGCCGCGGCGGGCTGCTCGAGCCCGGAGATAGGAAATTATTCACGAGGGCGGACAACTCACGTCCGCACTCTGACCCGGGGCAAGACGAGCGGCGAAGGGCGCGCGGGTCGGCCCCCGCGGCGGAAGACTGCACCGGACACCCCTGGCCCACGTGCATTAATCACGTTAATTAACCATTTCACACTCTTTCGGGCCGCCGCCGGAGCCGGAGGACGGGAGGTGTGTTGACTGCGTCATTCGTCTTCCTGCAAAGAGGGTGAGTTGCGGAAGGTGGTGGGGTGGGGAATGAACCCTTGGGGCGACAGAGGACGTTGCGGGCAGATTCCGAGGGAACAGTATCGAATTATGCGAAAAAGCTCCACTGCAATAGCACACACCGCTCTTTTTTACTTGATTTTAAACTTATATTCAAGAGGTCCAGAGCCCAAGTTGTCATCCCGGCTTCCAGAGTCGCTGTCTATTTCCTGACGGTCGGCTACACCAGCAAATGCGCTCTAACTGATATCATACAACTTCCGTCGCGACCCTTGGCATGTCGTATTACGCCCTCTGAGTACGGACACTAGTGGTAGAGGCAGTAATTAGGCGTCAGAGTATTTTCGTTTGTTGTGATGAGAGGTGAAATGCGGTCCGATCTACCTTTGTAAGCAGGAATGTTCAGGCACTTGTACTAAGTGATA
>BOPP01000036.1:982450-994672 GCA_017312745.1 Gryllus bimaculatus
TCATGTATGATAGTCAATTAACTTTTAATCGGTAATGCTACTCGGTGTTAAATTTTTAGTAATGCTTACAGAAATTTTTATGCTAAATGCAGATATATGGTTGTATTTTTTTAAATCCAAGATTAATACAGAGTAATTAAAACGTTAAAATTTTATCAAAATTTGTTTCGGCTGAAACTGACGAACATTAATTCTGTAGGTGCTGTGTAGAAGATACAATTTCCTTGAATCTACCCTTGCATTTACTACAGTGTGTAAAGAGTTATGAATTAACCGTTCGAATGTTTTGCAAGTCATAAATATTCTATCTGAGACCGTGGCGTGAAGAGAAAGGAAAAGCAATACACAATACGTATACTAAACTAAATTGCATATTCATCGTTTCACATATTTCTAAGAAAGGAAAGTATTCGTTCTTGAAAGTCTGCGTACCGTCTCAATTTTGAGATATCGCAATGTAATGATGATGGTGATTGATATTTACAGCCGATGACTGTTTACAGTGGCGCCAACTAAAATCATGAGTGGTGAAGTGGGTGTTTTTTTTTACTACAAGAGGTGGCGATACTAACTGGTGCTGGGCGGTCTCCGCAGGATAGCGAGATGCGGCGCCTGAGATAGTGTCGGGTTGTGGTATTTTCCAGCAACACGCACCGTCAGGCACTGTATAGGTCAATTAAAAGAACGGAAACAACGCGCGCGGTGCGTGGCCTGTTTGTTAGGGTACTGCTCCGACATTCGGCCGGTGTTGACCAGAGAAACCACGGGAAACTACGAATCGAAGCAGCGTGCCTCCAGACAGGGGCTGAATTCGAGCTAGCTATTCAGTTAGAGACAAAAATTCTGCCGTTGTCGAGACACGAATTCTACGTCCTATCCGTCAGTACTACTGCAGTGATATCAACTAATGTCCTGAGCTACCGGAGAGAGTTAATAAAGATGAATATAATGATGAAGGCTGTAGTGATTTTTTTTATCAACATTACAATTCTATTCTAGCAGAAGGCAAACCTTGAAATATAGTATAACGATATCATTTGTTCTTTTCACTTTTCTTCAGTGTTATTTTGGAATGATTAACAATTAAATATTTATACGCCTTATGGAAAAGATTCCCGCCGATTAGTGTGACTTTTATTGTACAATAATTTGAAATTAAATTGTTTTTGAATTCAAATGAACATTTCTCTTCCTAACAAAGCAGAATTTTTTCCCTTAAATTTTCCTGCCATAATAATAATAATAATAATAATAATAATAATAATAGTAATAATAATAATAGTAATAATAATAATTTAAAATCGGTTCCAAAAATTATTAACGATAACTAAATGATGCCTAATATCTCATCCAAGAATAGTCCAAGGCCAATAGTCCATAAGTCCAATAGTCCATAAGTCCAATAGTCCTTGCAAAGAAGAGCAAATCCTACACACTTACCCTAATAATGCCATCGTCAACGCTTCCCGTAGCAAAACCTCTGCATGCGCCTAAAATACGAATAGCAACCGCTAGCAAAAATCCGTTGGTCGTCGTCGAGTAGCCGCTCTCTTTTAGGCGCCTGTCAGTCCAGCGTGACAGTGACGTTCTCCGAGCGTTGCCGCGCCCCGCAACCGGACACTCTATTTACGCGAGGTGCCGCCACCGCCGCGCACTATATTCGCGGCGCGCCGTGCCGGGCAGACGCAATACGCCGCCGCGCGTCTATAAAGCGGCGCGCGCCCACGCCACGCGCCCGCGCGGGCGGGCGGCGAGCGAGCGAGGCGACCGAGCGACCTCGGCGCCGCGCTCCCGCGATGGGCCCAAGCGAGCCCAAAGCGGGCGAAACGAGGATGTAAACCATGAGCCAAAACAAGGGCGAAACGATTCGCAAGGAGGTCGAACTCTGGCGAAAAGGAAGCGAAAGGGGTCGAAAGGAGTCAAAAGGGACAAAATGATTTGAAAGAATACTGAAATAGTGAAAAGTGAAGAAATGAGGCAAAAAGGGACAAATGAGACCAAAAGAGAGGAAATGAACAAAAATGGACACAATGAGCCACAAAGGGGCACAATGAGCCAAAAAGGAATTAATCGACACGAAAAGGGAGTAAACGTGCCAGAAAAGGAGTTACGGGACAAAAAGGGAGTAACGAGACGAAGATGGAGTAAATGATAGAAAAGGGGGCTAAATGAGTCAAAGGAAAGGAAACTAACACTTAATGAGCAAAATAAGCTGAGAAGGGACGAAATTAGTTAAAAGGCGTCGAAATGAGCCGGAAGGGAATATAAAAAGTTCAAATGCAGAGGAATGAGCTGAAAGTTGCGGACTTGAACTGGAGAACGAAAGTACACGAAAAGGTATGTAGTGAGGCGACGAAACGAAACAAAAGAAGCATAGTCGAACCGATACAGGGGAAAACTATTGAAAGAGACAGAAACGCATTGACAGAGATTGAAACTCAAGAACTAAGCTGACACGATTGAAATGGAACCGAAAGATGGCGCAGCGAATCAAACAAGGACGCAACGAGCAGAAAATGATGAAATCAGCACACAGTCTCAAATGAGAATAGAGGCCGACGCGAGTCGGAAAAAAAAGAAAACCGGAACCGGGTGGGCTGACCAAGAAGTGGTGACGTGAGCTGAATGTGACAAAAGCAAGTCGAAAGAGAAGAAAATCGGTAAATAAAGAAGGTGATATTTAACTTAGAAATCAAAATATGTATATTTTTGTGTAATCTCTGCTTAGACGTTGGTTTGTATAATAAATAAGATACAGGATCAGATCAACAACAGTTGGTAAAAAAAAAGGTGCATGTGTATAAGCAAAAGCATTTCAACGACTATATTTATTTGGAATACATATTCGTGGGGAATGCAATATTTCTAAAGTTGTCATTTGATAAGAAAATTATAGATCTGGGTAGGAACATTATTTCGCGAAGAAAAAAACTTTAGAACGAGTGATTAAATGACTATTTCGTGTTTTCTCGCGCACTAAGTACGATCGGCATACGTCGTAATTGTAGAACATGTTAAATCCAGGGAAGTGACCGTGTTCATCTCCCATTGAATCGTGCCAACATACTTTTATATCTACAGTATGTTGGCAAGCATGTGTGTATTGGGTGGGTGAGGATGGTGTCGGCCAATACATCCAGCGGGGGTTTCCTGCACGTGTATCTTCCCCAAAAAGGCCCGACCAATTCGGATAGGTTTTGAGATATTGCTCTGGTATGTCTGGTAGTGTAGTGAATGTCTGTGAAGCGTGTCAGCGTGTGTGTGTGTGTGTATAATGGGACAGGTATTACGAAGAGAAGTTTGCGCACGGTCCATGGCCAGATTGTTAACATACTGCTTCGACATGCACCTGGTATTGATCGGATAAACGAAATACTTCCGATCAGAACAACCGCGTTCCCACCGACTCCGAATACGAGTAGTAACGGAATTCTCTAGTTATATAGAAGGCAAATCGTAATTACAAAGCAGCGGACTGTCGAAACCATGCTACTGTGGTAACTTGACATTTCATCTCACCTTCGGAGATGAGGTTGTGGCACCACTTACGAAATCGGAACTGAATATCATTTGAATAAGAATGGAAATCGGCTAAATGCATTATATTTACTTATATTTTTGTTATATAAAACTAATTGAATATTTGAATACAAAATCATGATTAATAAATCGATATTTTAGTGACAATCAATTTATTTTTGTCCTCTTTTAGTTTCATCTATTAATATTCGTGTGCAAAACTTCTCGTAATACAAGGTGAGCCTGAAAAATTCAATTTTCACAAAATTCTAGAGAAAAGTGTTTATTCATTTCCAGATCATCAAAATCATGTCTCTAGAAAGAGTAGTATATTGAATTACGTAATGATGACAACAGCAGTGAGATGGCAAGGGAGAGGAAGGAGAAAGAGAGAGAGAGAGAGAGAGATAGGGAAGGTAGTGGGAAAGAGGTTGGAGAGAGTTGGGAGAGAAGTAAAAAGAGACAACAGAAAGAGAGCCAAAAGGAGTGGTTAGTGTGATATTTTCTATTGTCTAAACAAAATATTATATTGTGGACTTGCCCCCTTTTTGCACTCAACACGAACATTGAAAAAACTATTCCGTTGCAACGCTCGCTCGGGGATCTTCAGCTCCTCCCGGCGCTGCGAGTTGGCGTTTCGCCCCACTGAGTCCCGCGCTGCGTTCGACGCGCGTGAATGCGAGTCGGAGGACCGGTGGAGATTGAGGGCGGCAAAGGAGGGGGAGGGGAGGGGAGGGGAGGGAGTGGGCGGACGCGAACTAACGAGCGACGCGCCGAGGCGGCGCTTCGTCACCGCTGACAGCGAGGACGCGCGTCGCGCGGAGGCGGGCGGCAGGGGGAAGACGTCACGACCTAACGGTGCGAAAGGCTACGTGCGAAAGATGAACTCCGTATGTGTACGTGTGTGCGCATAAACTTGTATATCTACAGTATGTTGGCACGCATGTGTGGGTTGGTGCTACTTGTGCATCTGTGTATATTTCGTATATACGTGTGTATATTTGAACTACGTGTATGTAGTGTGAACAAAAGTGTGTGTTTATGTCTGTTTGGGGAGAGGGACGACCGTATAGTTTCCCTGAGACTACATTTTTCCGAGTAATACCAATGCGTACAGAAAAATCTACTGTAAATACGAGTTTGAGAGTATGAAGTAGAATAAACAACATGTTACAAAAGAAGGACAAGATAGGGTATTGATTTACTGAGATTGAATGTAGAGATATAATACATTACCTCATTACTCATTCTTACTTTCTCTAACTACGTCGACTGAAGTAATGAGAGAAAATAAGGCTGAGATTGTTAAATATAAGGGAAAAGTTTGACGAGGGGGGGGGCTTTGGAAACGACACGACACGACTTCATAATATGAACGAAAAGCAGTATATCTCCCAAATGAATAATTTTGTTAATTGGAGAGAAAGTCGGTAATCAGTGACTGTGTGAAAAATATGGAAAGAAATCGTCTAGCACAACAGATTTGTGCAAAAATGAACAATTTTTTTTGGCAGTTGGGTTACAGGCACTTGTAATGTTTGGAAATGGTAACGATAGTGATTACGTCAAAACGATTTATGTGACGAAATGTATCTGTTATACATAGTAGTAAGTTATCAAAAGGCTTTACTGACAATGACTGATAAAGACATTAAGCACTTTGTCTTTTCGGTAAACGGATATTTAAAGGGCAGATAATGCGTGCAATGCAATCACAGTTTTTGGCAGACACGAGACGTATAAACAGTACGTACCTATGAGGCATACAAAGTTGAAGTAGCAAAAAGACATACTAGACAACGAACTATAATGTGGATTTGCAAAGCGAAATTTGAACACGAGAGACGTATTAAAAAAATTAACGAACCCATCACAAAGTGAGAAATACAATTGAAATAATATATTGAATGTAGTCAAATAACAGTTTAATACCTATTTCTTTTCAATAAATTATGAAGAAACATATAGAGTTCATCAGAATTCTAATATAATAAACGTGTAAAATACTATAAAGGAAAACTAGCTTTCTGTTATAAATAAATTAAAAGACATTTTCTCACTCATAGCAATGACATCATCGGGCACTTCTTTCCGGGTTCCACATATGGTACAATGAAGGACGAACGATGTCAAATATCCTACTTCAAGTGATGAAATTGTCAGCCTATGACCATTTTTTACGATTAAAAAAAGTAAATATGCAATGCTAATTTACGATAAACCACAGAAAATGTCGATTGTTTTACCCTAAATAATCAGAATTACATAAATTAATAAGCAAACACAAGGAAATAAGATATTTAATCTAATTTGTACAGTTTCACGTTGTTCTTCTGCTGGCTACAAGTAATGATCTAGATATTTCTATTAGCCAAAAAGTTTTTTTTGAAAATATCATTAGGATACTAAATATTCAATGTGGTGACAAATATTTTTTCGGTACCCAAAGTTCACGGGTTGAATTACGTTTGTATGGCCTCGTATTATCGCTTTACAAGGTCGCGATATTGATCGAAATCGATTGTGGAGTAGTGTGTCTCGGGTAACCAAACAGCCTCCACGATTGATCGAGAAGGAAAACGGGTTTCTAGGTTAAGAGAACCTACAATTTTCGTTGTTGTTTTTTTTGAGATATTTTTATAGCACTATTTCCAGATTGGAATATTACGGGTCAGAAATTGAAATAAAATATGTACTTCAATATACAATGATATTATTAACTAGTCTCACTGTCTTTTATCACTTCCTCGTCATAATTTCCCTACTTCATAAATATAAGTTCTCATAGAAGCACACACTAAAATAATACAAATTGCAGTGCTTATTACTTCATTTTGCACCTTACGAAAGCTATCAATCTTAATACTAAAATTTTCCACGATTATTGACTATGAAGTAGTAATGGGAAAGAATAAATTAAGGAAAGTACATAAATATTTAGACAAATTGATAATTCGCTTTAGATAAACATAATTTGGTTGCATTTTTAGAATCATTATTTTGTACAGAAACTCATATTTTAACAATCGTGTCAAGATCATTAGCAATTCGAAGAATTAGTCGTATGCGCTTCATTTACAAATTCAAATATTCTAGCCAATGTGTGTTCTTTCAAATATAAATTAACGGTAGATATCCCTTTACATAAGATTAGTAGATATTTTTGTGCCAACTAATTTCTTCTTCTTTCGTAAATCTCTCAACCAGGTTTTGTGTAGTAAACTCTTATCAAAATATTTTACAGCTAATAACCTTAATTAGAAACAATCAATTTCCATGGTCGCGTGGCATTGTTTCTCGTAGAATACAGCTCTCCTTACCAATTGGCATTACTCCAAAAATGGAAGTAACCGTATTACAAAGCGCAAAAGAAACAATATTTTCACTCTCAGTAGTAAACAAACTACGTCCATTTAACAACTGCGTCAAAGACTTCGGTTTCATACATATTTCACAAACTTTTTGTATAGTATACACAAAAAGACACACTGATAGCATGCACACTCAACACAGACCCAGCCACCATTCGTTCGTCGGACTGTTGGAACTTGCATCTGTACACGACATCATCCTCTAGAAGTTCAAACGTGCTCTCCAGACACCCCAAACCAACGGAATCTTCAGACCTGGATTAATGGAGGCTCATGTTTTAGAACTTTCTGGCGTAATTAATTTTCTCGAGGAAGCTCTTGACCGAGAAATATTTATTACGAGCAAAACGCCATGAAATGGGTTCCCCCGTATCAAGATGTCACGAAGTTTTTAAATGACATATCTCGGACGCCGCTAGCTTGAGAAATGTAGGGAAGATGAAGGAAGTGAGAGATACTTCCCGCAAAAAATGGGAGAGGAGATTGCACATGAATGTTTTTAGAAATAGTCTACGCAATTTACGCGGAGATAGTATTTCATGAATAATTTATCACAACGGTTCAATGGAGAATTGACGTCGGATTTTACTGCAACTAACTCTGACAACTGCGAGGCATAAAATGCTCAGAATGTTCGGCGGTACTCAAAACAGATACAATCACACAAGTACAAATAAAAATCGTCATTTTTGGAGAAGTGAAGAAAAAAATATTTGGAAAAAAGTTAATTTTTTATAATAAAAAATTCATAAAATTTTTATTGATTAAAAATGATTTTCTTGAATCGAAATTTTGAATTTTTATAACAATAAAAAATATAGGTAGTACTTTAGAGTAAAAAGTGTAAGTTTAGAATTGTTTCATGATTAACAATTGTTATTTACGGTTAAAAATTCAAACCGGTGTAATAAATAGAAATGTATTGTCTCCTTCGCATTATGCAAAGGTTAACTAACAATGAAATTGTGCTAGAAAAGTTAACTTTTTCAATGATTCATCGGAACATTGTATTATTTTTGTACGTGAATGATCTATACGATTTGAGAGAGGAATCATAAAACGGCCGAGTTAATTAATATCGTTGCATAAAAAACGGGAAAATGAACTTCGAAGGCGGTCTGGAGTCTGCGAGTCTGGAGAGTAACGGACAGAGCTGCGATAAGTGGTCAAAATTTTACATAAACATAATGGGATTTAGGATCCCTATAAATAATTCTGAAATGTAATATAATTTGTTAACTCAAAAAAAGGTCTTTATAACTTTAATACTCCTTTGGAAAGTCATGATGTAAAGAAGAGTTAATTGTCTGCAATAAACTCAAATCTTTTTTAAATGTGCAGATCTGGAGAGCGGGGCATTACATCAACGGCCCAATCGTGGGTGGCCGGGCCTGGGTTGTCCGTCCGTGAGCCGTTTGCGGCGCGCGGCGCCGGCAGCGCGTAGAGTAGCTACCTGCTTGAACTGCCGAATGGCGCCGTTGATGCGCAGCGAGTCGGCGGCGATGCCCGCGATGCCATCTCCCGGTTCGCGCAGCTGCCGCAGCGAGGCGCTGGGCTGCGCGCCGCCGCCGCCTGGCCCGCCGCCGTGCGGGTGGTGCATGCAGTGTCCGCCGCACGGCGCCCCCGTCGTCGTCGCCTCGGGCTGCGAGCTCTGTCGGATGATGCGCGAACTGTAGGGCGAGGTGGAGAGCAGCAGCTGCGGCGCGACGACGGAGGAGCAGGCGGCGCAGGAGCCCGAGGCGGCGTGGTGCAGGAGGGTGAAACGCCGCCGGCCGCCGCACGCCCGCCGCGCTGCTGGTGCAGCCCCACCGAGCGCACGCTCTCGCGCGACACGAGCGCAGCCAGGGGGCTGCAGCGGAGTGCGGTCGCGGCGGCGGGCCGCGCCCACGCCGTCGTAGCACGAGCACGCGCAGCGGCAGCGGGAGTGCGCGTGGCGGCAGCAGGTGAGACGCAGGTGTTGCGCAGGCGCACGCCGACGCCCGCGACGCGTCCGTGCAGGCAGTCGAGCGCCGCGCCGCTGCCGCCCCCGCCGCCGCCCCCGCCGCCGGGCCGCCGCCCCGCGCACTACCCGTCCCGCCGCCGACGCTGCTCTCCCGCCGCCGCCCCCGCTGTCCAGCCGGCAGTGGAGCTCGATGTCCGGCACGGAGCGGGCGGAGCCTTCCTCCAGGCCGGCGGCGGGCGCCCCTGCGCTGCTGTCCTGGCTGCCTGTCGAGCCCTGCGGACACGCGACGCGCCGTTAGCTACGCCCCCTTCCCTCCAACGCCCCGCGCGACGAGCCACGGCTCCTCGCAGGGGCACAGCGCCGCGGAGGGAGCCACACAGATGGGCGAAGCGGCAACGGGGCACTACGGGGCATAGCGCCCCCAATTACAGGGTGATCCAGATGGTAATTACGTATGTAACATTTGGACAGATAACATCCAAGGAACTACGTGCCGGAGAGCTTTAAAAATACATTCGAGATAATACAACACACATAAGCTACAAAACAGGATTACTACTGAACAGCGAGAAATACTGCAGGTGATGGAGAGCAAACCTTTTTGTACGACGGGTTGTCTAACTGCACCTCAGGCGCTGAAATGGATGTCTACGATTTGTTGCAAAATATTGGATAATATATTATAATTTTTACACAAAAGTACTTACCACAATATTTATTCTTGAGTATGTTCATTATTGAAATTTATATTAGATGTATCTAGCATATCCCTGGAAAAGTATTAATTATTATTTTCTGACTGCACAAATGATACGTGGGAAAATCTCTATATTTTCCAAATTTACTAGTTCATTATTAGTTTTAGATAAAATAAAACTGATAGATTATAAATTATAAATATTAATTCTATTTTCAAGCCTTTTTCAATAAATATTGAAATTCATTAATAAGAGTACCATGACCGTATAGATTGGTAATATAAACTTCATATAATTTAAATACTTTTCGATATGCTTTTCATTCAAGAAAATTACTATTATCAATAGTAAACATACAAAAAAGTATGAGTACTCAAAGAAATAGAGTATCGGAATTATTTCCCAACAGACGGATGTCGCAGAGCAATTGTAGTTTTATTATAAAATCTAGAAATATTTGTAAAAATTAGAGGTTGATGAGAAGAAATGAACGACTATTAAACAATTGAACCGCAAATACTACTCTACATGCACTGGATAATACATTCACAAGAGGTAGGGACCACGACACATTTAATTTTACCCATCAAAATGTTACATTTGCAGAGACCATCTCTCACACGGCAAGTACACCCAAGGGAAACAGCACATAGAGCAGGGTGACAAACCACTCCCACACACACAATCAAACGCACGCTCACGGGGTGCTCGCAGTGCAACACAACGGTCGGTCTTCAGGTGACGAAGCAGCCGGCCATCAGAAGTCGTCCCGTGCGCGCTACAGAAGCTGGACAGGTGTCAAAGCCCAATGTACAGCGTGGGTGGCCGGACGGGGAGTCAACAACAACAACCACACAGAGAGACCTGCGGGCGAAGAGCGTCCCAGAAAGCGTGCAACGGAGACAACTATCAGGCGTGTATATACAGCGACGTGGACCTACTCGGCTGGTGAGTCAGTGAGCTGGCATGGGTGAGTGGGACACTACTCGATGTGCACTTAGCAGCCAGACTGTGAGCAATTCGAAACGGGTGCCGCTCATGAGCCGGAAGAAGATGCAGATACTGTTTAAGTGTTTTAGGCCAGACAGGGAATAATAAGGAGATTAAATCGAGAGAAATAAGTTTATATTCGTGCGTAGAGAAGAGAAAGGGACGATAGTATAATTAAGTAGAAAATATGCAAGTATAATAGATATATTTAAATGACAAAGAAATAAATTTTGAATTCTCTACTTACTTTCCTTCTCTTAAGTTTACCATTCGACTATAAAATATACTTTAAATACGTTTATTTTAAGAAAAGAATATGTGAAAAATGACAAATATACTACACAGAGGCGTAACAAGAAAAATATTTTATTAGAGAGTAAATTAAGGAACCGACATTATCGTAGTAGTTCACTGATGGGATATCCCAAAGTGAAAAAAATACACATTTACGAAAGAAAGCAGTATGTTACAAATAACGCTATTATTGTGACTTAATTATTTATGTATATACGTGCTTTAGGTGCAACTAAGTGCCTAGAATATAATTCTCTATCTTCTACTGCAGTGAAATTAATGTCAGTGTCCTGTTAAACATTTTTTATTAAATACGAGGATGAATCTCAAAGAACGTTGCACATGCTCATAGATTCAAAGTAAAACAAATTTTAAAATGCATTTCATACTTATTATAAATTCTTCAGACTATTTCTGAATTTAGCCGCTCAATATATTTTTTCATTTTCCACGTTAAACTGCTAATGGGTGCCATTTGAGAAAGTCCTAATCTCAACGTTATTCTCAGGATTTATAAAATGTCACTTACATAGTTCTGGTTTTCACACATTCAATTAATCAAATCTGTTCAAAACAACTTTTTGAACTACACAAATCGTAAAACCGAGCAACTTTTAATACTATAATAATAGCCCTTTTTACTGCTTAAACTAAAAACAACCTTTACATCACCAACACTATAAAGATAGGAGTTGACATTGCGAATTAAATACTAAAGAAAACGTCTTTCGTAATTTAAAACTTGCATTGTAAAATCCTTGTCAGTTCTATCCGAAGTGTATTAGGTCGTACGGTAAATATCACTATATTGTCTTTTCATTATCAAAAATGTATTTGAACCCTTTATGACGAAAATGTTAAATGATATTGTTTTATTTGGCACTTGGACGTTATTCTTCCGTCCCTAAAGATGCTGAACGCTAATAGCCGTAATTCCCATGTTGTTACAAAGACCAATAACGCTTCGTTGTCACTAAAGAAATAGGTTCAAAATACAAACCCTACCTTTTAACTCGAAATCATTTCGTACATCTAGTCTTATCTGCAAGTGCAACTTCCTTATTGATTCAATATCACAGCGACATTACCGCTTTCTTTCGTCTACAGGGAGTTCAATGGGGAGTTCAGGGGATGAAGTGGGTGCGAGGGGATTCTCCAGAGCGCATTTGCATCTCCCTCCTGCGCTCCGCGTCACGTGACAAGGGCGTTCGAGTTGCGCACGCGGCTGCGTTGGTGCGCGCCGCCCTGCGCCGGCGCCGCCGCCGCCGTCGCCACGCCCACCGCGCGCCGCACGCCGAGCTCCACCGCACTCGCCGCCTTCGCCTCACGTGCTCGGGTGTTCCTTCCCACTGCCGTGGATTGGAATTGTCAACTATCATTTCATCCGAACACGATTATATCATCCGAA
>BOPP01000036.1:994853-1006248 GCA_017312745.1 Gryllus bimaculatus
TGATCATTTCATCAGAATGTGATCATTTCATCAGAATGTGATCATTTCGTTGGGATGCAATCATTTTGTGTGGATGCCATCATTTCATTTGAATACGTTCCCTTCAACCGAATACGAACATTTTTCATCCACATTCGATAATTTTTTTATCTGAATATGAACATTTCATCCGATTAGGATCATTTTTTATCCGCATTGGATTACTTTTCATGCGAATACGATACTTTTCATCCGATTCCGTACAACTTCCTGGCCGAACGTAACTTCTATTTATGGTTAGAATTAGTATTATATTTATTAAATATTTTATAATGCTTTATTTTGTCATGGCAATATAAAAATGATATTACCTGAACAATGCGTCATTTCCAATTTATTTTTGAAGCATTTCTACGAATTTTCTGGTCCTTAATGAAATAAATAAGTAAATTCATCGTTTTGTATTAAATCTCTAAATACGATTATAATAATGAATAGTAATTACGATATTTTGTTCGATTCAAGGGTACTCAAAACCTGTGAATAACTCAAATATATTTTAAATAATAGGTTATATGGCCAAGGGATATTTTTTGTAACTTCAGTAATTAATCTGGCGTAAGTTACTATAAGTACGATTTTATCCGCACTTTATAGAGAAATTATGCTGTGATAGAACCACTTCTCTATTTTAATTCTCACACCTTTATTTAGAACGATTAAACATGCTCTTATATTTGAAAATTACTTTAACGTTTAAGTGTCAAGTTGATCTGTGTGAGACGATTATAAACAGTTTTAAAGTTTCAACACGAGAAGTCGTCTCGAGACGAAACAATTATTTCAGTTGTAATCGGGTGTCTCTGTAGACACCAACGAATTTCGCTCTCTGTGGCCAGACGCCATATGGAGGCAATTGGCCACCGAAGCGGCGCACTCAGCTATGTGCTCCCGCGGTGAGACACAAACACGATCCCCCGACTTGACCTGCGCGTTGTAGGGTTAATTTATTCGATAAGTAACCAGCCTACATTATCAATGAAATGATCGGTCGCAAACGAGCACCGTGTTGGCAACAGACCGCCAGCGGCGGTTCATTGGGCAGCGAGGCGACCGCCCCCTTAAGGGGCGCGTGTGGTAGGGCGTGCGGGTGCGGGCGTGTGGGCGTGCGCGGGCGGGGGCGCCGGGCAGCGCGGCGTCCGCGACGGTCAGGCGGCGTCTGAGCGCGGTAGGAGCCCGTCACCTGCAGCCGAGGGTTGGCGGCCAGCAGCAGCGTGGTGCACTCCTGGCGCGTCAGTACGGGCTTGGCCGCGGCCCCACCCCCTCCACCACCACCAACACCTCCTCCTCCTCTCCTCTCTTCCGCTCGCACTATGTGCCATCGCGCGAGCCTGCCGCCTCGCCTGCGCCGCTGTTGCTGCTGCGTCGGCGGACGAGAGGCGAGGCGGGAGGCCGCTGGGCAAGAGGTGACGGGGGGCGAAGCGCGCCAGCAGGTGCGCTGGTCTCGTCGCCGCTGCCGTAGCCGGATTGCGACGGCGGTCGGCGGGCCGCCGCGGCGCTTCGTTGCGGCTCAGTGGGCTCGGCGCGGCGTTACCATCATGCGCGCACGCTGCAACAACGGCGCAGCCGCCGCGCGTTGCAGCGACCACCGCTCACGCGGCCCGCCTCCATCGCGATGCACAGCCGGCACTGGACCCGAACGAAAGGTGCTGTTGGCGCAACAATGGATAATGGCATGTTTATGGAAAGATTGTACGCGTCCTCAGTCGCCTCTGTCCATTCTCACAGCCGCGCCCGTGAGCCGCCAAACATGTCCCACGCACTCTCGGGCTCTCCGCCTCGTTCTCTTTCTCGTCCATTTTCCCCTTCCGCCCATCGCCTGTTCCGCCTGTCCACCCACGTCCCCCCACTTCCCGCCCACTGTCCGCCACTGTCCGCCCACTGTACGCCACTGTCCCGCCCACTGTCCGCGCACTGTCCCCCGCCACGTGTCCGCACCACTGCTCCCGCCCACTGTCCGCACCACTGTCCCACCTGTCCCGCCCACGTGCTCCGCCACTTCCCAAATGTCGCCCAATGCTCCCGTCACTGCCATGCCCTGCGCCCTTACAGAGACCTACCCACTGCCTGCCCACGCATGTCCGTCTGGCTGCAGCCCACTAATCGGATGATGCTAAAGAAACTTGAAAAGAAGATATGGTTGCTCAATCCATACATGCTACTGCAAACGGCGGTTGTAATGATGTTGACATTGCAACGTTTACACTCAGCCCACCACGTCGTTCAACGCATTTTTCAAAGTGTCATCATCACATGATATATTTCTGGAAAAACTGAAAAGGTGATAATGTTGCAATGCGTAATGCATTTTTGCACACGATTGTTTAGCCTAAGCCTCACCCCACAGAACGCAACAAGAAATGTTTCCAAAATACGCAAAGAGCGGGTTGTTATGGACTCAAAATGTACGTGTTTCTGGAAATACACAAGAAGTAATAGATGGAAATAATAGTAGTATAATGAGCGTGATTGATTATTAATGAAGGGCACGAGTGCAATGCAAGTATCCCTCGAATCACATATGACTCAAAGCACGCATTTGTCTCGTTTACTACTCTACGAAACAGAACGTTTGTTTAAGTGAAGTTGGAATACCAAAACGTTTGCCTGTTAATTACTTACAATAATGTATAATTGTAGCAGCGAGATATTCATTTTCCGAGTGTTGAAGTATATAATTTTGATATGAATGACGAGACAAATTATGTTCCCCTCTAGAAACTGAGGGAGTTTTTCTAATACTTTGCATTGTTTTCATGCCTATATCTTGTTTGCTTGTAGTCCCTCATCAACTGTTAAGAGGTAATATCTGAAAGCTGTTGAGATTCACGTGAATTGGTATGAAATGAGCGATGAATAAAGCTGTTCGGTCGCAACTGTTTTCTATGAAATAACAGAGAGTACTTGGATATTCTCGGAAATTCGGACATTCTTATAATGTAATTGTGTACTGAAATAATGTGTGAATGTCGTACACGAAATAGAATGGGTTAGGTATAACCAAAATATCAAGGAAACAAAAAGAAGTACAAATCACGTAAAAAGATATAGACGACGTAGAAGTTGTGCAAGGCTGAAAAAGTGCACGAACTTTCGATAGACCAGTGCTGCTAGAAGAGTCGAGCTATTTTTGGAAGGGAAAAACAGTAATAAAGAATGGGTGGAAAGATAAAAAAGTATTCCAATATGCAATTCTTACACGTATAACATATTCACAAGCACACACACTAGAAGATATATAAGCAAATAAATATTATGTTTTTTAAATAACATAATATTTGTGAATTACCTACTTTTAAAGTAACGATGATACAAGGCGAAACAGAACAGAAATAATAATACTATTGACAATGTCTCCAGATTTTTGCAGTAGAAACATTTAATATATGTGCAAAATGTAAGTGTTGAATATCAGCGCGAGTCATCAAAATTCTACATTCAAATGTAAATAATTATGCTGACAAATCTAAAGAGGAAACTCTGAATCAATATCTTGGTAAAATATTTCCATATAAAAGTCAGACCTGAAAAACATGAATGTGTATTTCAAAAAACTTTCTTTCATACTCAACTAAAGATGATGCGATGTCACTATATTTCATTAAACTCTAGAACCGAAGTTCATCTCAAGTGACATTCAAATATTTCGGTTTGTATGTCAAAACAATTTCATCTACTTTCTGATTTTCTTTCCTATCTTACTTTACTTCTATTTCATTCCAATCTCGTACATTCAAAGTAATCCCAGTGTTATGTGTATAGTACTGATCAGTCCAACAAAAAAATGCTAGATGTTACTTCGGAGGGTAGATAGCAATATTTTTCAGTGTCACACCGAAGATGAATAACTTCGGGACTAATATCTTGATGTTCAGTATTCTGGGATTTATGAGCCTTATACTTTACAAACTGATGTTAGATGTCATGATGTCGCATTAATGACTGACACACGATTTGCAGGTGTTTATGATTTTGACAGCATTCAAATTGCATATCTTGACTACTACGTTCAGACATTATGTTTCATTTTCACCACATTGTCCATTATACAGGTAATGATCGTCAGTGTCACCTGTGAGAACCATTCAGAACAGACCAAAAGAAAAAGCTGTTAGAAATGGATCTTTTATCACTTCTACTCACTTTTTCTTGTAAAAAACGAATTTTTCTTAGACCTCATTTCAACTCATCTATCAATAAACACCTAAATATTGTTCATGAAGCCACATTCTAACACCAGTATCTCGTGACCGTGACCATCTTATGGGTTTAAGAATATTTTCAAAGACATCACACTCATAAACAAAACTTTAGAAGTAAAGACAAAAAGAACTGTGAAGTCGGCATTGTGAGATCTCAGCATAAAAACCAGACGAAGAGAACTTTGAAGGGAAAACAACTAGTTGAAGGAAGCAAAGGAAGATGATGCCTGAAAGAGAACAAATGAAAAGAGAAAATGAACTGCATTTAGAAGGAAACGTATTGGAAACACAGAAGGAATTACTGAATGAATACTTTTGTCATGAGTCTTTCTGAAAATCTTTTTTCACCGTATAACAAAACGTTAAAAGGTACTGTAAATTCAAGAAGAGTAGGTAAATACTAATTCTTTTGGCAGTTATTACAAATGTTTGGAGGAATCTAGTCTCCCTTTATAGTCCCCACACGACTACTAAAGGGTTAAGGACTAAATGAAGTACGGGTAATTGCTGAATTTTGCTGGTTCTATTTAATTAGTGTCTAAATACCTTGAGGTGATCGATATTGTAAGACATTCTCTTAATTCCATTTCGCGTCCTACGTCCATCTTCTCCAGTCTACTCTTGCCACAAAGCCGAGTCTCTCCTTACCCTGTGTGAGCAAGAGCAGCTGCAGCTTTCTCTTAGCGTCAGAGGATCCTTGTGTACTCGGGCAGCGACCCGACGCCGGGTAGAGTCGCTTCGCCTCGCAAAATAACGGTGACGTTATCTTAACCCCGTTATACAACACTTCAATGCAAGCAGGAGCACCAATGTCTGTGTTTATGTTTACAAACCCAAACGCTTTGAACAAATATGGTTTTTTTTCTACAGAGCGACGGGAGATCGTCAAGTGTAGAACAGCAAACTGCGAATCAATCCGATCAATCTCTGAAAGTAGTACGCTGAGTTACAAGATAGTTTAAAAGTGCATACGCTGCCGACTCGGATTGCATAGGTGAACTTAAATACCGTGTTAACCATGTTAACCCTATAGAAGATGGTTGAGAATAAATATTACAAACTTCTAAGACATGTGAGAAAGTATTATAAAACACTGCATAAGACTGGAGAGACAATTTGCGTATATCTGAGATACCAATCAATTTTTTGCATCCCGCCTTAATTGATGGGCATCTCATACTACAATGATGTTTGGTAAGTACACGAACTCTTCAACGACGACCAACCCACTAACAACGAGGTTTTGGTTTTGATTGTTTAGCTTTGAATGCATCTGAATGAGCCTCGTTCAAACACGCAGTCATAAACCTCACCACTGTCAATTCGAGGAATTTATGTAGGGTACAGGTCATCGCCTATCACATTGTGTACTTGCTCTCTTGCAGAATGAGATACTTAGCAATAAGGAGTGCAAAGATGGATCATACCCAGCATCATCATTTCAGTTTTTCTACCACAACCTGGAAAAAACTAATCACATTTTCAATTCTCGTGGTCCAGAAATTTGTAAGAATTTTTCTGAACTACCTATAGTTGAGTCGAGCCAGGTAAAACTTACAAAACAGTACATACTTCCTAGTGTTATTGATATTTCCTTAATAATGTTATATTTATACTAACTTATCCCTGCATTTTTCTAACATTTTGACATTTTGAGAATGTCGTGACTCAAAATTACGCATAAATAACCAATATTTTGACAGAGTGTATATCGCATTTGCCCTCGCGGTTTAATACATTGGTCATCGTGCTCGCTTTCCATGACGCGACCCCGGGTTCGATTCTTGGTCGGGCAACATTATAGTGTGTGTTTTCCTTGCAATATTCAGTATATTTTGCTGTGTGACGATGCAAAAGGTTACTTCTCTGGTTGAGGAGACTAGAATACAGCGTACGGATGTCTTTGTGCCAACCACACGTACTTCGAACCCATGGCCGGGACACTAGTGGTAGGCTCTGGCCCGTTCGCGGGCTGTCGGACAGACAGAATGCTATATTATTAAAAGATTCAATTTTGTGAAATAGGTTTCATTATGAAGAAATCATTATCTTCATGTACTGCTTGGAGGAAATTCAATTATATTTTTATCTTTGCAATTTTCGAAATTTTAAAAAGCTTAATGAAAATTGGAGTCGTGCTATATTATTAAGCAAACATTTCGCTATTTGATAAAAACATTTAAAAAACAAATTGGGTACCATCTAAAGAAAAAACTTGTTTGAGTATTTAAAAATGTTGTTATTAAAAACTAAGTTTCACAGAAATGAACTCCATAATTACTATTTAAAAAAGTCTGTTATAATAATTTACGTTTTAAGAACCGATTTCACCGTTATCATTAATAATGTATTAATTTTTTTAATCTTACAATTTTTGCAGATTTTCCAGGAATTCAATGGGAATCGGAAATCCGTCATTTTTGTAACAAACTTACAACTTATTGCAGAGCAAAATGTAAAGAAAATGGGCAGTACATCAGATAGATTGATCGGAAAATAACTGTTTTGGAGAAAGTCTTTTACCGGTATAGGAGTTAATATTTTACGCAAGTTATCCGAGTCGAAATTTTGGTTTTAGGAATCGTTTCCTTCCGTCAAACGCGCGATATCGATTTGTTTGCAGTATCCATGACTTTCCGTATACTACTTATAGCAGAAAGAAATAACCCACTTCCTATCTTCCATAACCTCCGAAAATTAATATTAATCTCCTCACTCTTTATCTGGAAACCGATGAGACATATCTTTGGTATCCAATGGTCAGTGAATAATAAAACAATCAGATTTTACTAACATTTTCAAAAACACTTTATTATGTGCCTTAAAATGAATTGTGGGCGAATTTGACTCTAGATTCGTAAAGTTATTTGACTCTCAGCTCTCATTGAGCGAAATATAACTAATTATAATATTTCATTCACCCTTCCAATTTTTTTAGTATTTGAATGGTGTACATTATCTCACATAAATTGTTTTTAGATATTTTCTAAAAAGAATAGCAAATTCCATTTTTATAATAAAGGATTGTTTTTGTACTTAAGGACTAATAAAGTCTTCAGAAATATATTCAATTCCTTCAATATACACAAAATAACAGATTTGGTGGCAAATAATAAAACGGATACTACAAGTTATACTCTACTCGAAAACTCACTTAAAAATATTATTATATTACTACGCGTTTTTGCCGAGAGAGACTTGAAATGAAAGTGTGAGGATTCATTAATTTATAGTGATTCACACTAGGTAATACAGGTGATAGCAGGTTAACGCAATAAAATTTCATGGATAAAAACATAATGAAAAAACAGCTAAAGGACCTCACTTTATTACTTTCCTTATGGAAGGCAACATTTGTAATTAAAGTCATACAATAAGATAAACAATACAACAGAAAACATTTCGCACGTAGGAATCTGTCGATAATTTTCCCCGAATTCCGTCTCTATTCATCAGACATTGCACTCTATCAGACACAATCTCATTCCGAATTATTACGCCATGCCGTTGGCATATTTCCCTCAGAAAAGATCAAAGAACAGTCATTACTACATATCACACTCTCATATCAGTCGTTATCAGATAGGATTGTCCTGTGTGTTTTTCCTTCCATTTCACTATCTTCCATCGCTCACTTCCAAGTCATGTAAAAATGTATACTAATGACAAGGGTGAGTAAATTCCCTGAAAGTATTATCGTTTTATGAAAGTTGCATAGTTCCGGGGGAAAGTGATTCTTGCGTTGATCAATGTTCTTTAATAATAGTAACTTACAATTATGAGGTTGATTTGAGGACTTTTTTAATCTTCTCATTTTACCTATTCATGAAAAAATTAAAACAATAATCCCGAACTAAAATATTTTTTATAAAATTAAATATAAGAATAATATTACAATACATATTGAATAATATTGAAAGACATAACTTTGATTCTACCTGATGCCTTCTTCTAGATGAGGGAATAGGTCGTCCCTCTAAATGATGGTAGTCCCTTTCCATTAAAAATTTTGTGATAGAACTATCATACTGATGATTCATGAAGATTCTTTCGCAAAGATTGATCAAACCATGTGACGATTTGGAAATAAGGAACAGTACAAAAAATTAAGATACCTGGGTTAGGAAAATAAATCTTGTCGTGAAACGGTATACTTAGGGATGCGCTGTGCATCGTTCAATATTTTTCTTAAAAATTCTATGGAGTACATTCGAGTTACATCGACTTATAAAAGCATTGAAAGATACGTCTAAATGGGTTTGCAGCGATTTCTTGAACACAACCTTCACAAAAACGTCGCTAAAAATCTGTAAAACTAATGTATTGTCAGAAACCATTCAAGGAACGTCGAGTTTGTAGAAACAAGGCAAGCATTCAAGGTATAAAAGCATTGAAAGATACGTCTAAATGGGTTTGAAGTGATTTCTTGAACACAATCTGCAAAATAACTTCGCCAAAAATCTGTAAAACTAATGGATTGTCAGAAAACATTCAAGGAACTTCGAGTTTGTAGAAACAAGGCAAATCTGGCAAGAAAGGTTTTGAAGGGTGTGCTTAAACTCTCTTTATTCTTTTGCATTCACAATGTTTCTGATGGCATGTGTTTTACTTCACCAGCCTTTGATTTCTCGTCCAAATAATCATTGGTTCATACAATATTTACTCACGTATTATTCCAGTATGTTATGAATATTTTCAAAATAATTTGCACTATGTCTGGCCTATAAATTTTCTGTTAAGAAACTTATTCTCAGAAGAAAGGTTATGTACTACAGATCAAAACAATACACGAAAATTAGTAAAACGGTGACAGGGAGAAATGAGAGCCAATATTATTTTTATAAACAACGTTTGTAACATCTAAATCTTGAAATTCATTTTTATGCAATGTGTTACTATTTTATAACAACAGCTTTCTAATTTGAAATTTCTTTCATTCAGTTGTTAGATATGAATCATCTGTGAATGACCTGATTGTGCCGTGGCAAAATGTTTGCTAATAAACGTTTTCTCACATACGAAAAAACGAATGTTTACTTCCGATGTACCTATTGTACATGGTATTGTGCTAATTAATTGGTTGTATAATAGTAATTATAATTGCGTGATTTAGGTAATTGTTATTTCATGATTTGCATAATTGTTATTGTTTGATTTGTTATAATTTTATTTGTTTAATTGTATATGTGTGATTAGTAAGATTGAATTTTGCATTATTATAAACATATATACATTCGGTACTGTGTTTTTCAATGGAATAGTGCAAAGTAATTTTCGTATCATAGATATCCTTTATCGAGTTTCAGAGTAAGGTCATTAGCCACTTCTTTCCGTACAATGTAGAAACTCTTCGCCTCATCGACTTCAATATTGTTTTGAGGACGTGTTGAACCATTGGGTTTGCAATGCGCACTGAAATACGCGCACGTACAGGGAAATACGCGTTTGCTATCGGGAATCAATCATGGAGGGAGGCGCCTATTGTGCCGAGCACGACGTACCGCAGTGCTCTGGTGCTTGGCAAGTTGCCTGCCTAAGATCTGCACAGGAGCTTGCTTTCTCAGACTCGCGTGCAGTCGAGTTTGGTTCGTGCAGCAACTACAGATGAAATGGATGTGCAATTAAAAAGTTAATAGGGTTGGGAGAAAATTTGTGGCACAGAAAATTCCACGAATTCCGCTTTTGCTTTCCCATTGGTTTCTTTTCGCTCTTCAGAACCCAATCGTGTTGAAATTGAGTTATCATTTTTTCGAATATTTTCGAATTCCGTTGATTTACTGTTGATTTCAATATCGCCAAGTGCTATGATCATATGTTCCGTAAGAGTACTGAATGTTTCAACGGAAGAAACAATGTTCTTTCTCCATTAGAAGTGACGCCGGGTTCTGATATACGGTACAAGAAGAAATCCCTGCTCTTTGCACGTCAGTCCACCAGACAGAAACACTCGAAATTCGGTTTAGATGGTCTTCTTGAAAGTGAATGGATATTTTGAAGAGCACTGAGGCCGAAACATTTAATTTGAAAATACGATAGGCAATGGATGACATGACTTTTGTTGGCGGACTTTCTGGATGTGAACAACGTTCAAAAAAGAGGGATTAAAATGTTAATATAACGCCAATTGATGTTACATGCTTATTGCAATGTAGTTGCTTTTATGGCATTAGAGTAGTTAGTAACAAATGTGTTACGAATGAAAACTGTTTATTTTGATACTGTTTTGTGAAAATAAAACGCGATTTTTATGCAACAGGCACATCAGTCTTCCAAATGTTTACTTTTGAAATATACAACAATTTCAAAAAGATGGACGGGAGGGGGGACAAAATTAACTGGGAGAGAATAGTTGAAAACTCTGAAAAGAAGTGCAATGATAACGACAAAATTTTAAACTTTATCTCCCCTTATAGATAGATTTAATTTCGCAGGAGGGTGGAAGGAACAGATATCCAACTGTACAATACTGATCATTTTGCACTAATACGTACTAGTGTAAATATTTGATAATAAATTAGTATTTGTTAACATTATTAACTTTCCGTGCTCTTGCGAGTCTACATGATGGCAATTATAGCCAATTAAAGGGAATTTAGCGGTAACACGTAATTACAACATTCACACTACTCTCTCTGTGAAGCTAGATTAAGTATCCATCTCTCAGTTATCAGATATTTACATCACAGCATCATGTACCGTATTCTCACATAAAAAAGTTTTATCTTCTTTGAGAAAGTGCATTTGAGTTATTAAACTTGTATTCATTCACTCACGTAATATGCTACAAAAGGAATATCGGAATTCATTAGATCACATGAATATTCGAAATCAGATTTCCGTCACGTTCGTACAGAACAATACGCCAAGCCGCGCCAGAGAGAAGCAGATTGGTGGTATTCGATGGGAGTCCAGAGCGCGGAGTAGTGGCGCACCGGGGTCGATGTAATATCATAAGCGCCTTGACAAACAATAATGAGGTGCACGCAGGACCTGCGTGGTCAGGCGGGGGCTTGGTTCGCCGGGCCGGAGGGTTGGAGTGACGGCAACGGGCAAACGGGTAGGCAGGCACGGCAAAGCGTCCGTGGCCAGGAGAGTTGGCTGTGAGGTAGACGGCTGGCGTACGGAATCGTGAGAAAGAGCATACGGTAGCGATG
>BOPP01000036.1:1006898-1028327 GCA_017312745.1 Gryllus bimaculatus
TCCTGTTGGCTGTTTTTTTGGACAATCGCGTCCATTCTCCACAATATTTATATTTTTCTGAAGTGCATCTTCTCTAGACAACTATTTGTCTTTTCTCTTGTTCTAGGGTTCAGTTTATGATATTTGGGTACAGTCTATAATTAAGTAAAGGTCATTCATACCCGTTTTTGTGCTCTATTAAGATCTCTAAAGTACGACCTTATTACTTATTTTAATGGATAGTAAAATTACGATATTGCTGCCTCTGTTCGAGTGTCAAGGTAATCTCAATAACTGTGAATAACTCAATCCAGTTTATTCCTTTGTTTACAGGTAACTAGGGATTATACTTGGTTGTGCCATTATTGCCGGTAGTATTTGGGTTTGTAACTTTTACAGTAAATTAATTTTCTGCGCGTACAGTTCTATCTTATGTATAAGTTACGGAATTTTCATTCCGCAACTTTTATAGAGAATTTTGGACTTGGTTGCTCTACAGTGATAGAACCACTCTCTCTATTTTTAATTCTCACTTTATTTCTCCGCCTTTATCCTTTTAGAACGATTTAAATATGCTTCTTGGATATTTGAAAAGTTACTTTACACGTTTAAGTGTTCAAGTTATGCACTGCTGTGGGTGAGACGATTAAAAGGCGAGTTTTCAAGTTCACACGAGAAACTCGTCTCGGAGATCGAAACAAATTCTTGGTTTCAGCTTTGTAATCGGGTTGTCTCTGTAGACACCTGGCCGAACTGAAATTTTCGACTCTCTGTGGCGCAGACGCCATATGGGAAGGCAAATTGGCGCACCGAAGGCGGGCGAACACCTCAGTCTATGTTTTGCTTTTCCCGCGGTGTTTATGTTTTACTTCACCTAAACACGAAAATCCCCTTCTTATTTCTCGGATTTTGTGACCTGTCGCGGTTTGTAGGGTTTATTTATTTTCGTTAAGTACTCTCTTGTTTCCTCTAATGTCGCGTTTCTATCATTTTGATTCTTTAGAGTGGCATTAGGTTGATCTCGTGCGTTCAACGACGCGCTGGGTCTACGGCGTGTTGGAACTATCGATTTCCTTTTGGCCGGCGCGGTGTTCGAGTTTGCGTGTTCCCTCTTGTCAGCGAGGGTCGCCACCGCCTGCCTTTCTTCGTCACCCAGTGGCGCCGCCCTCTTGTTGTGTCTCAGCGTCCTGGGCGTCCCTTTTTCCGACTCATCGTGCGGGTGGCGGGCCGCTTTGTTGTGTGCGTGCGCGCGCGGCGGGTGTCTGCTCTCTTGCGGCAGCGTCGCGGTCGCTTTCGCGCTCGATCGGTCCCTATAGCAGGTAGACATAGTGTTTCTTGGTGTTTTGGCCGGGCGTTAGTGGGTTCAGTCGACCGTGCTGACCGTGTGAGCTTCCGTCACCCTTTTGCCACGTCTCCGTACCGGGTTCTGTGGCGCCCGTGTCCTCAGCTAGCCATGTATTCTTGTTGTCGGCACGCGCGTCGCCGTCTCCGCGCTTTCTCGCGTCAGTACGCGGCGCCTCTGGGCATTCTGCGCGGGCCTGTTCGTACGCGCGCCGGCCTCCACCACCGGAGCGCGCGAAGGGCGCTTTCACCGTATTTCCCTCCCTCGCATCTCGAATCCTTTTCGCTCGTCGCCCCGTAGTTCGCCCCATCCGCGGCGCTTGGGAGTGTCGTGGCCGGGCCGTGCGGGGTTGCGTCCGCTGGCGGCCTGGGCGTTGGCGCCTGCCGGGCCGGCTTGAGTCGGTGGGCGCGCCGGGGGGGGCCGCGTGGGCGCGCTGGTCAGGCGGAGGTCGCGGGTGAGGGCCGGAGGCCGATGTGAGTGCGCACGTGAACTGCGGGGTCAAGGACTGGCGGGTGAAGCGGCCGCGGCGCGGGCGGGCGGGGCGGGAGGGCGGCGCGGCGAGGGGCGAGGCTGGTGGTGGGCTCGGGCGGCCGGGGGGGGCGCCGGGGCCGGGCCGGCGAGCGGCGCGCGCGGAGTTGGCGGAGCGGCGTCGGCGGCCGCCGCGGCGGCCGTCGTCGGACGGGCGGCTCATCCGGGAAGGCGCTCTCGGCCCGGGCGCGGTTGCGGGCGGCGCTTCAGCTCATCGCGCGCCTGCAACACGGCAGCCGCCGCAGTTTGCCCAGCGCCCACCGCTCAACCCGCCCCGGGCTCCGTGCGTGGCCTCGGCCGGTCCGCCTTGCAGGCCAGATGCGGACATGGGGCCGGCGACAGGTGGACCCCGAAAGCGCCAGAGTGTCATGTTATGGGGGGCAGATCTATTATTGTTGACTAACATGTAATGTTTTGTGGAAAGATGGTAGGGCTTTCCGTCCTCGGCAGTCTGCTTGCCCTCTGTCGGCATTTCAGGCAGCCCTTTGCTTTCTCGTGGAGCCGCCTAACCTGTCCCATTCTGTCCACATGCGCGTGTTCTGGGTCCGGGCCCCGCGCCCCGTTGTGTGGCTCTTTTCTTGGGCGTCGCGCCGCTTATTTTGGCTTCCCGTCGCCCGACTGGGTGCCGCCCATCGTTGTCCGCGCGTTGCCACTGTCCCGCCCCTTCCGTTGCTTTCGGTCGCTGGGCCGGGTAGGCGATGTGGGTTGGTCCGCCTGGCGGGGGCCCAGGGTCCTCGTCGGCACGAGCTTGGGATCGGCGCGGCCGTATCTGTGGCCGTTCGCGCCACGTGGTTCGGCGGTGGGCGTTATGCCTACCGTGGCTCCGGTCTATTAGCCAGCTGGTTGGCCCGCCATGCTGTCGCGAACCGCGACGTTGTCTCGCCCACTTTGTGCGCGGGTATTGTCCGATCCGCCTTGCCCACTGTCCCGTCCCAACCTGTCACGTTGCCCACTTGTTCGCGCGCCGCCCACTGCTTCTGTCCTGCCACTGGTGGGCCTCCGTCCACAGCTGTCTGTCGGGCCAGCCCGGTACGCGCCACGTCCGTGTCTCCGCCTCACCTGTTCGTTCCCGGCGCGCGGGCTCTACTGTCGGGCGTCAGCCCTACTGTCCGCTTCGCGGAGGCATGTCTGCCCACTTGTGGTCTCGCCACTGTCTCGACTCCCACTGTTCGGGCTTCGCCCGGACTGTCTCCGCCCACTGTGGTCACCTCAGTTCCTCAGCTGTTCGCCCGCTTGCACTGTCGGGGCACGCCACCTGTCCCGGTTCACTGTGCCCATGGCCTCACTGCCGCCCGTACAGACCAGTTTACTTCCGCACTGCGCCGGTTCTGTTGCGTCCGCGACTTTGTCCGTCCGTTTTTGGGCTCGCCTTCCACCGTCCTTTCCACTTAATGCGCCGTTGTCTTATCCGGGTAATCGCTTTCAAGACCAGAGGCTTCAACACCGGAGAAGTATAATGGGTTGCCTCATACTCCACCGTGGCCGGCACTATTTGTCTACTTCTTCGCATCACGGGCGGTTTCGTAATGTATGTTGACCCTATCTGCAAGGCCACGTTTAGCACTCAGCCCCACCGCCCTTCGGCTGCCCACGTCGGTTCGAAGGCGCAAGAGGTGTGTTCCCAAGAGATGTCTATCACCTCTACATGATAGGGTAGCCTCTCTTTCCTGGCTTAAATGCAGACTGCAGGAAGGGGTCTTTGAAGGTAATTGGTGTTCTATCATGCCGTAGATGGGCCCGATTTTTGTCGCAGAGCGAGGTGTTTGTTTAGCCTATAATCCTCACCCTTCCACCCAGAACGCAACGGAAGAATATGTGGTATCCCGGACAATAGTGGTTCGCAAAAGAGCGGGTTGTTGGTGATGGGACTTCAAATGTACGTGTTTTTTTACTGGTAAATACTTATCTAAGAAGTTAATAGGATCGATTCTATAGTAGTCAAGTATTATGAGGGCGTCTGATTGGATGGATTAATGGTGAAGGGCCACTGGAGGTGCAATCAGCAAGTATTCGGGGCTTTTTCCGAATCACATAATGACTGCAAAGCACGGCATTTTTGTCTCGTATTAAGCTAGCTCTATTGCAGAAACAGCATTACGTTTTTTGTTCTAAGTGAAGTTGGAATAAAACCAAACGTTTGCCTGCGTTTACAATTCTCTTATAGGATTCAATGTATTAATTGTAAGGCAGCGACGGATTTTATTTCACTTTTCCGAGGTTACGTGTTGAAGAGTATGGAATGGGTTGTTCTCGCCATGTTCTTGAAATTATGAATTGACTGAGACAAATTATGTTCCCCCTCCTGAGTAAACTGAAGGGAGTTTTTCTAATACTTTGATGTTTTCAGTTGCCTATATTCTTGTTTGGCTTGTAAGTCGCCTTCATTCCAACTGTTTAAGAGGTAATATCTGAAGCTGTTGAGATCACGTGAATTGGTATGAAATGAGCGATGAACTAAAGCTGTTCGCTGCGCAACTGTTTTCTTATGAATAAAGAGAGTACGTTGGATTTATCTCTTCGGTGAAATATTCGACATTCTTAATTAATGTAATTGTGACTGAAATTAACTGTGTGAATGTCGTACACAAATAGATGGGTGAGGTATAGACCAAATAGTTCATAGGAGACAAAAGAACGTACATGAATCACGTAAAAAGTATAAGAAGGCGTAGAAGTGTTTGCTAATGTGCTTGTAGGAGAAATGTGGCACGAACTTGTTCGATAGACCAGTAGTGCTGCTAGAAGAGGTCCGAGCTATTTTTGGACAGGGAACAGTAGAATAAGAGGAATGGGGTGACAGGATAAAAAAGCTATAATTTTCCATTTATATGCAATTCTTACACAGTATAGACATTCACATTTATTTCACACGCACACACACCTATCTTTAGAGGAGGATTATATATTCAGGGCAAATAAATATTAATGTTGTTAATAACAATTAATATTTGTCGAATTACCCTTACTTTTTTAAAGTATACGATGATACAGGTTAGCGCGAAACAGAATAACTAGAAAATAATTATATACTTTGACAATGTTTTTCTCCAGAATTTTTTTTGGCAGTACGAAAGCATTTAATACTAAATGGTAGCATACAATGTTAAGTGGTTGAAATATACCAGGCCGCCGGGAGGTTCATCTAAATATCCTACATTTTTCAAATGTAAATAATTTATTGCTTTGGAGCTAATCTAAAGAGGACCTCAACTCTGACAAGTGCACATATATTCCTTGGTAACAATTATTTTCATTATTAGGGAACGGAGTCCATGACCTGAAATTATACATGAATGTTATTTTGGTGTCAAAACAACCTTTCTTTTCCATACCTCATGATGCTGAAAGGATCAGATGCGATCTGTCACTGATATCTTTTTCTGATTAAACTTTAGAACCGGAATTCAGGTCTCCAGTGACATTCACATATTGTCGGGTTTGTATGTCAAAACAATTTCAGTCTACTTTTTTGCCTGATTTTGCGGGTTCCTATCTTTACTTACTTCTATTTCATTCAATGCTCGTAAACATTGTCTAAAGTCGGGATTTTTCCCAGGGTGTTCATGTGTATACCGTATTCTTGATCTTCAGTTCCCCAAAAAATATGTCTAGATGTTACTAGCCTGGTGTCGAGCTGGGTGAGTTATAGCAATGGATTTTTCAGTGTCAGCACCGAAGATCAGAATTAACCCTTCGGGACCTAATTATATCTTGAGTGTCAGTATATCTCCTGGTCGGATTTATTGCAAGCCTTTTACTTTACAAACTGATGTTTTAGATGCATGCATGATCGATTAATTTGATTTCTGACACATGTGTCTTCTTGGTCGGATTTGGCAGGATGTTTATGATTTTTGACTTATGCATGGCAACCATGGTGCATATTACTCTGACATACAGTAGTGTTTTTCCAGTTACATTATCGGGTTCTTCCATCTTCTCTAGGCTTCTCACACCAAGTTGTCCACTTATATACAGGCTAATGACTGCCAAGTTCACGTGTCACCCTCTGTGAGAACCATCAGCCTACAGTTTCGCAGGAAGAGAAAAAGCTGGTTAGAAATGGAGGTCTTTTATCTTACTTCTACTGCATCTTTTTTCTTGTATATTTTATAACGGGAACATTTTTCTTCATTAAGACTCTGTTCCATTTCAAAACTCACTATCATAAACTACCCTTTTTCTAAATAGTTTAGTTCATGAAAGCCACAGCCTTTCACTACTTTCTATGGGTCCCACTCGTTTTGTATCCGTCCTTGTGACCCTCTTTATGGGTTACGAATATTTTTCAAAGACATCACACTTTCATAAACCAAACCTTTATTATGGGACAGTTAAATTTGACAAAAGGAACTGTCCGTTAGTTTTCGGCACCATTGTGAGATTGGGCTACAGCATTAAAAACGGCAGACGAAGTAGAGGAAACTTGTTAAGGGAAATACTAACTGGATGGGTTTGAAAGGAACAAAGGATTGATGGTATGCTGAAAGAGAACAAATGCAATAAGAGAAATTATGAACCTGCATTTAGGAGGAACACGTATTGGACACAACAGAAGGAATTACTTCCGAATTTGAATTACTTATGTTGCGTAATCGTAGTGTCTTTTCCATGAAAATCTTTTTTCACCATGCCGCCGTTATGAATAATATGTTCGCACTATATATTAGGTACTGTTTATCATCTACTAACGAACGTTAGTTATGGTTTAATATGGTACTAATTCAATCTATTGCAGTTATTACAAATGTGTCATGGAGAGAATGTCTTAGTCTCCCCTTTTATAGTCCCAGGTCGACCGGAACTATTCAAGGAGGGTTATCAGGACTAATATGAATTTTTTTTTGTTACGGGTAATTTGCTTTTGATCTTCACTCGCCTCGGTTCTTTATTTATGAATTAGTGTCTTAAGAGAGTGCCTCTGCCCGTGTTTTTGAGAGTCGCTATTGAAGACATTCTTAAGTTCCCATCTTCGTCCTAACGTTCTCTTATGCCATTCTCTTCACAGCGTCACTTTTGCCATTCAACAGCCGGGTTCGTCTCCTTACACGTGGGCCTTGTTGGTTGAGCCAGAATCGCGGGAGCTTGCCATAGCTTTTCTTTCCTGGTAGCGGGTTCCTCAGTTACGGAGTTCGCTTATGTGTCTGTTAGCCTGGGCAGGCTATAGGCGGCTGATGGCCGACGGTCTGGGCCGGGTCTGAGTTATACGTCGTCTTTGCGCCTTCGCAAATAACGGTGACGTTTATTCTTAACTTTGGGTGCCCCGTTTAATTCCAACCAAACTTCATTCACCACTGCATGCCAGAGATGCACCCAAATGTCTGTGTTTATGTTTACGAGGAACCGCGAAGAGTTGAACAAAGTTATGGTTTTTTTCTTTCTAATACATGACAGGCTGACGGAGATCTGTCAAGTGTAGATACATGCAAGACATGCGACAATGCAAACTCGATCATCTTCCTGAAAGCATTAGTAACGCATTGAGTTACCAAAGATTTAGTTTTACCACAAACAGCTGCATACGCTGCCTGGATCTTTTACGGATTTGTCCATAGGTGAACTTAAATACGCGTAACTTAACGCAGTTAACGGCACTATGAGAAGATGGTTGAGGGAGCAATAATAGTATTCAGGTTAACGGGCTTAAGCCAGTGTGAGCAAGTATTATAAAACACTTGCACTAGGGGACTGGAGAGGACAATCCTTGCGTATATCTGAGATACCAATCACTTTTTTGGCATCCCGCTTAATTGATGGGCATGCTCAGGGTTAGGGCTAAGTAATGAATGTTTGGTAAGTACAGCACGATACTCTTCAACGACGGACAACCCCAACTAACAACGGAGGTTTTTGGTTTGGTGAGGAATTGTTTGGAGGGTGCTTGTGAATTCGCATGCTGAATGAGCCTCGTTTCAACCACAGCGCCATCAATAAAGCCTTCACGCACTGTCAATATGCCCGAGTGGCAGATTTATGTCTAGGGGTGACAGGTTATTCGGCGCCTAATCCAGCAGCGTTGTGTACTCCTGCTCTCCCGTTGCACGAGATGAGATCTAGGCAATAAGGAGGTTCGCAAAGGATTGGATCATAACCACAGCCATCGGGATTGGGACTTGGCGTCAGCCTGTGTGTTGGTCTCCATCACGTCGACCCGTGGGAAAAAACTCCATTGAGGTCACAGTTTTCAATTCTCGTGGTCCAGAATTTGTGTAAGAGATGTTTGTTTCTGTGGATAGGTATCTCATTTTTGGAGTAGCGTGGGTGAGGTGGCGAGTCCAGGTTAGGGGAGAACTTACAAACAGTAACATACTTGCGGTAGGTATTTGAGCTATTTTCCTACTAGGAGCTGTTGATGAGGTGGTGCTATACATATAGCGGTTGGACAATCTCCGGTGGCATTTTGTTTCTTTAATGCATTTTTGACACTTTATGAGACACCTGTGTGGGTGTACTCAAAATTACGCCTTCTATAAACATAACCATAATTGTGTGGTTGCAACAGAGTGTATTATCAGCGATTTTTGCTCGGACTGCGGGGTTCGACGGTTTGTAATTACATCCTGGTCATCCGTGTGCTCAGCTTTTTGCCTCTATACACTTGACGCGAGCCCCGCCGTCGTCGGCCCCCGGGTTACCGAGGTTTCGCGTCTGGCTGCGCATCATTTCGATTAGGGCGTTGTTTTTTCCTTCCGTGGGCATATTCCAGTATAGGTCGTTCTTGCCTGTGTTGGACGATTGCAAAAGGCCTTTACTTCGCTCTGGTGAGCGAGACTAGAATACAGGCTGTACGGGGATGCCTTTTCTTTTTGTGCCATGACCACCACGTCACTTCGGAACCCATGCCGGGCCACTAGGGGTAGGCTCTGGCCCGTTCGCCCGGGCGGGTGTCTGGGGACCAGACAGAAATAACGACTATATCTGTTTTATTACACAGAGGGATCGTCAATTTTGTGAATTATGGCTGTTCGAGTTATGAAAGACATCTTATCTTCCATGTGAGGCTTGTTGCTCTTGTGGAGGGGAATTCTAATTTATATTTTTTTATCTTTGGCAATTTTGAGAATTTAAAGAGTAGCTTTAAGGTGGAGGAATTGGAGTCGTGCCTGATAGTTACTTAAGCAACGACGTTGCATATCTTTGATAAAAACATTTAAGGAACAAACAAATTTTGGCGGTATATCGATGCCTAAGAAGAGAGAGCAAACGGTGTTGTTTTTTGCAGGTAGTTGTCAAGCGGAAATGTTGTTATTAAAAAGCTAAGTTTCACAGAACTGAAACTCCATAATTAACTATTTAAAAAGTCTGTTATAATAATTTACGTTTCCAGAACCGATTTCACCGTTTATGCCTTAATAATGCTATTAATTTTTTTCATCTTACAATTTTTGCAGAATTTTCCAGGAATTCAAGTGGAATCGGAAAATCCCGTATTTTTGTAACAAACTACAACTTATTGCAGAGCAATAAATTGGTAAAGAAACATGGGCAGTACATCAGATAGATTGATCGGAAAATAAGCTTTTTGGAGAAAGTCTTTTACGGTATAGGGTTAATATTTTACGCAAGTTATCCGAGTCGAAGTTTTGGTTTTAAGGAATCGTTTCCTTCCGTCATAACGCGCCGATATCGATTTGTTTGCAGTTATCCATGACTTTCCGTATACTACTTAATAGCAGAAAGAAATAACCCACTTCTATCTTCCATAAACCTCCGAAAATAAATATTAATCTCCTCACTCTTTATTCTGGAAACCGATGAGACATATCTTTTGGTAGTCGTTCAATGGGATACAGTGAATAATAAAAACAATCAGATTTTACTAACATTTTTCAAAAACACTTTATTATGGTCGTTGCAATCGATATTGGTGGGCGAATTTGATCTAAGATTCGTCAAGTTATTTGACTCTCGAGAGCTCTCTCATTTTGAAGGGCGAAATATAACTAATCCTGGTGGATAATATCTTTGAGTCAGCTTCATCCTTTCCAAATTTCTTACTTGAGTATTCCTGACCGATTGGTGTACAATTATCTTCTACATAAATTGTTTTTTCTTAGCTATATTTCTCTGGGTAATAAAGAATAGCAAATTCCATTTTTTTTAATAAAAAAGGATTGTTTTTGTACTTAAGGACTAATAACGTCTTCAGAAAATATATTTCAATTTCCTTCATATTACAACAAAAATAACAGAGGGTTTGGTGGCAAAGGTACATCCAACAACGGATATCTACAAGTTATACCTTCTATCGCTCGAAAACTCACTTAAAAATATTAATTAATAACATTAGGTGATCGCGTTTTTGGCCGAGAAGGGGACTTGAAATGAAGGTGAGGATTCCATCTAATTTATAGGTGGATTCACCAGGTAATACAAGGTGATATGGGAGCAGGCCGCAATTATGGATCAATCTCTCTCGGATTATCCCAAATATCATAATGCAAAAACAGGCTAAAGGACCTTCGACTTTATTACGTTTTCCTTAGGGAGGATGGTCAATCATTTGTAATTAAGTCATACTCAAATATAGTATAAACCCAAACTACATCAGAAAACATTTCGCACAGAAGGAATCTGTCGAATGAATTTTCCCCGAACTTCCCGTCCTCTATTCTTTATTTCAACGGGAGTTGTCACCCCTCTTTTCGAGACCACAATCCATTCTTCGATATTATTTTATTGGCGACTTGCTCGTCTTTGGCATGTTCCCTCTCAGTAAAGATCAAAGAACAGTCATTACTTACATACCCTTCACACCTCATATCAGTCCGGCGCGGGATCTAGACACTTAGGTATTGGTCCTTGTGTGTTTTTCCTTCCATTTCAGCTATCTTCCTATCCGCTCCCGGTATCCAAGTCATGTAAAAATGTATATCAATGACAAGGGTGAAGTAAATTCCCCTGAAAGTATTATCCGTTTTCCTTTATGAAAAGTTGCCAATATGTTCCGGGGGCGGACAAGTGATTCTGCGTGATCAATGTTCTTTAATAAAGATAACGGGTTCAATCTATAAGATGGTTTATTTTGAGGACCTTTTTTAATCTCTGCATTTTACCTATTCATGAAAAAGTTTAAAAACAATATCCCCGAACTAAAAATAAATTCTTGTTTTTTAAATAAAAAATTAAATATAAGAATAATATGTAATATACATATTGAATAATATGAAAGACATAACATGGATTCTACCTGATGCCCTTCTTCTAGATGAGGTGAAATCGGTTCGTGCATCTAAAGATGGTAGTCCCTTTTCCATTTACAATTTATTTTTTGTGATATAACTACATACTGCATGAATTCATGAAGATTCTTTCGCAAAGATTCCGATCAAAACATGTCGACGATTTGGAAATAAGGAACATAGCATATAAATTAAGATACCTTTGGGTTAGGAAAATAAATCCTTGTCGTTTTTAAACGGTATAACCATTAGGGATGCGCTGTGTCACGTGTCTAATATTGTACTTCTTATAAAATTCGTATGGAGTTTACATTTTCGAGTTACATCGAACTATAAAAAGCATTGGAAAGATACGTTTCCTAAATGTGGTTTGCAGCGATTTTTCTTGAACCCACCTTCACAAAAACGTCGCTAAAAAATCTGTAAAACTAATGTATGTCAGAAACCGATTCAGGAACGTCGAGTTTGTAGAAAACAAGGCAAGCATTCGGGAAGGTTTTTAAAAGCATTGAAAGATACGTGCTAAATTTGGGGTTTGAAGTGATTTCTTGAACAACAATCTGCAAAATTAACTTCGCTAAAATCTTGTAAAAACTAATGGATGGTCAAAAAACATTCAAGGAACTTCGAGTTTGTAGAAAACAAGTGCAAATCTGGGCAAGAAAGGTTTTGAAGGGTGTGGGCTTAACTCTCTTTTATTCTTTTTGCATTCACAATGTTTCTGATGGCATGTGTTTTACTTCACCAGCCTTTGGATATTCTCGTCCAAATAATCATTGGTTGCATACAATATTTACTCACGTATTATTCCCGGAGTAGTTATGAATATTTTCAAAAATAATTTGCATTATGTCTGGCCTATAAATTTTGCTGTTAGAAACTTATTCTCAGAAGAAAGGTTATGTACTACAGATCAAAACAAATACACGAAAATTAGTAGGAAACGGTGACAGGGAAGAATGAGAGCCAATATTATTTTAATAAACCGACGTTTTTGTAACATGCTAAATCTTGAAATTTTCCATTTTTTTATGCAGTTTACCATGGATTTTATAACAATACAGCTTTCTAAATTTGGAAATTTTTTCCATTCAGTTTGTTAGATATGAATCATCTGTGAATGTACCTGATGGTGCCGTGGCTAAAATGTTTGCTAATAAACGTTTCTGCACATACGAAAAAACGAATGTTTACTTTCCGATGTAACCTAGTTGTACATGGTATGTGCTAATTTAATTGTTGTATAATAGTATTATAATTGGCGTGATTTAGGTAATTGGTTATTTATGATTTGCATAATTGTTATTTTTGTTGATTTGTTTATAATTTTATTTGTTTAATTGTATATGTGTGATTAGTAAGATTGATTTTGCATTATTTATAAACATATTATACAATCGGTACTGGTGTTTTTTCAATGGAATCAGTGCAAAAGTAATTTTCGTTCTCAAATAGATTCCTTTATCGAGTTTCAGAGTTTAAGGTCATTAGCACTGTTCTTTCCGTACAATGTAGAAATCTCTTCGCCTTCATCGACTTCATATATTGTTTTGAGGACGTGGTGAACCATTGGGTTTTGCTTTAAATGCGGCCACTGAATACCCGCGCCACGTACAGGGAAATTACGCGTTGCTAATCGAGTAATCAAATCATGGAGGGACGCCTATTGTGCCTCGAGGCAAGCGACGTACCGCCGTGCTCTGGTTTGCTTTGGCAATCTGTTGCCCTGCCTAATTGATGCAACAGGAGTTCTTTGCTTTCTCTCAGACTCGCGTGCAGTCGAGTTTGGGTTCCGGGCAGCAATTTCTACAGATGAAATGGATGATGCAATTAAAAGTTAATTAGGGTTTGGAGAAAATTTGTGGCACAGAAAATTCCACGAATTCGCTTTTGCTTTCCCCATTGGTTTCTTTTCGCTCTCCAGAACCCAATCGTGTTTGATAATCTCACTTTAAATTGGGGAGTTATCATTTTTTTCGAATATTTTCGAATTCGTTGAATTTACTCGTTGATTTCATATGCCAAGTTGCTATGATCATTATGTTCCGTAAGAGTACTGAATGTTTCAACGGAAGAAACAATGTTCTTTCTCTCATTTTAGAAGTGACGCGGGTTCTTGATATACGGTACATAGAAAAATTCCCTGCTTTTGCACGTCGTCACCAGAATCAGAACACCTCCGAAATTCGGTTTAGATGGGTCTTCTGAAAAGTGAATGGATATTTTGAGAGCACTGAAGGCCGGGAAACATTTTAATTTGAAATACGATAGGCAATTTTGGATTGACTGACTTTTGTTGGCGGGATCTTTCTTGGATGTGACAACGTTTCAAAAAAGAGGGCTTAAAAAACTTTATATAAGCTCAATTGATGTTACATATGCTTATTGGCAATGTAAGTTGCTTTTATGGCATTCGAGTAGTTAGAGACAATGTGTTAGCGAATGAAAACTGTTTATTTTTGATACTGTTTTGTGAAAATAAAAACGCGATTTTTATGCAACAGGCACATCAGTCTTCCCAAATGTTTAGCTTTTGAAATAATAAAACCAATTTCAAAAAGGATGGAGGCGGGAGGCGGGGAAACCAAAATTAACTGGGAGAGAAACTAGTTGTAAAACTCTGAAAAGAGTGCAATGATTTAACGACGAATGAATTTTAAACTTTATCTCGGCCCTTATAGATAGATTTTAATTGTCGCAGGAGGGGGTGGAAAGGAAGCAGATATCTCAACTGTACATACTGATCATTTTGCACTAATACGTACTAGTGTTGGGATAACTATTTGATATACTAAATTTAGTATTTCGTTACATTTAATTTAAACTTTCCGCCCTCTCGTTGGCGAGTCTACATAGGCAACTTATTTGCCAATTAAAGGGAATTTAGCTGTAACACGTAATTACAACATTCACACTCCTCCTCTTTTCTGTGGAAGCTAGATTAAGTATCGCATCTCTCAGTTATCAGATATTTACATCAAAGCATCAATGTACCGTATCTGCACATAAAAACGTTTTATTTCTTCTTTCTGAGCAAAGGTGCATTTGAGTTATTAAACTTGTATTCTTACTCAACCGTAATATGGCTACTACAAAGGAATAGCGGAATTCATTGACAACATGATATATTCGAAATCAGATTTTCCGTCACGTTCGTAAGAAGCAATACGCCACCGCCGCCCGCCAGAAAGAGAAAGCAGATTGGTGTATTCGATGGAGGTCCAGAGCGCGGAGTAGTGCGCACGCGGGGTCGAGTAATATTCATAAGCGCCTGACAAAACAATAATGAGGTGCACGCAGGACCTGCGTGTCAGGCGGGGGCTTGGGTTCACCGGGCCGGAGGTTGGTTTTTTTTGAGTTAGGATTCGTTTGCCAACGGGCAAACGGGTAGGCCAGGCACGCCAAGCGTCCGTGGCCAGGAGAGTTTGGGCTGTGACGGTAGACCTGGCTGGCGTACGGAATCGTGAGAAAAGAGCATACGGTAGCGATGACGGAGGTACCGGGATTAGAGAGCGAGAATGTAAGTGTAGAGAGCTAATTTAACGTGGCAAAGGTAAGGCCGCGAGGGTGAGTGAGCGGGTGCGAAAGGGGACGTAAGTGTTGGCGTGAGGGCAGCATGAATTTCGCGTGCGATGGGCGCGGTAGGACGCACGCGAGAGCGGTTGGTCGCTTGTCTGTTTCAAAGTTGATTCCAGGCACCGTCAACTACAGGGTTCCGTAAGCGGTAGGGTGCTTTTTTTTTGGCTCGGGGGAGATGGCGCTGGAATCTGGTTCCCTCGCTCTAATGGCGAGAATCCGGCAGCCGGGCTCACGTCGGGTAGCGGTTTTTTCCTCGGACCACGGTAATCTCCACAGCGCCCGCAGCCGGGACAAGCTGTTAGCATCCTGACAGGTGATCCCGGCACGTTGTGGTTAGTGTAGTGCGTTACTGTAACGTGTGTGAGTAAGGGTTAGGATAGAACGAGGAAAGAAGGAAGATGAGATGTCGCGGCGGAGGACCGTGGACTGTTTTTCTTGGGTTACAGCTTCCCGGTATTCGCCGGGTTTGTTGATCGGAGAAACAAAGAAAACTACCGAACACAGCAGCCGGTTGCTAAATTCTCCCTCCAGTGAGAGAGGACGGGCGAGAGGACGGGCGAAGAGGAGGGCGAGAGGAACGGGCGGAGGACGGGTCGAGAGGACTTTGGGCGAGAGGACGGGTCTGAGAAGGTAGGGCTGAGAGACTGGCCGAGAGGCGGGCCGAGTAGGACGGCGAGAGACGGGCTGGAGTTAGGACGGGACGGAGAGGACGGGCGAGACGACGGGCGAGAGGACGGGCGAAGAGGAACGGCGAAGCGGACGGCGGAGGAGACTGTAGCGAGAAGACTGGGCGAGAGGACGGGCGAGAAGGACGGGCGGAGGAGCGGGCGAGAGGAACGGGCCGAGAGGACGGGCGAGAGGACGGGCGAGAGGACGGGGCGGAGGACGGGCGAGAGGGAGGGCGAAGAAGAGCGGGCTGAACCTGGGCGCGCCCGAGTGGGTGCTAGGGCGCGCGGTCAGCGGGGGCGCACAGTCGGTGGCGAGGGCGCTCGAGAAGGAGAAGGCGGAATGGAATTGGGCACGAGGGAGACTTGAAGGCGGGGGAGGTTGCGCGCAATCGCAGAGAAGTGCCGTTAAGCTTTTGACCAGGATGGTTAACCAGCACGACCGGGTGTGCATGGTCTCTGATACTTCGTTTACCGCCAAAGGGCTTTGCTGTTACGCTCAGCTCAAAACGCGCAATAGGGCCCGACAATTAACTCTGACGACCATGAACAGAGTAAATGCGACGTGTTTATGAGCTCTCAATTATTGGATGTGGTCGGACGGGGATTTGCTGGACAGGACGGGAATTAGGAGAGATCCGTTGAGTCAGAAGGCATTATCTATAATTGAATCAGTGATATATGCTTTACGGAAATGTCTAGTTGTGTTTACGCACTATAGATTAATTTACATATATGTATTTACAATTCGTATTACAAAATATTTTGTGAATAAAATTAAATATTGGATTTTCTTGTTTTTCGTTTGTATTTTGACAGTTCAAAATTTCACATTCAGAATTAAATTGCATTAGATACTTCGTACTGTCTTTAAAAATGTACAACTTATACGTATATACGTGTTCATATACATAAACGTCTTCGACAATGTTTGAGATATGGGAATGAAAAGATGTTGTATATGACGGGAGAAATATATTTAGTTTTCTTGTTTTTAATATTTGCAATCATTGAGTTATTATCATACATTCGACATTTTAATTAGAAGTACATAATTTACAAAATGTAGGAATGTTTTACATTTCTTCAGAATCGAAGTTTTCTGCGACTTTTCAGGATAATTTTTTGGACCCTTAAACCTTGACCTACTTTGACACCACAGCTCTCAAGTCTTCAATTGTCTTAATAGAAATCGAAATTGAAAGTTTCTGTTTTCAATGTAAGTTACTTTTCTTATTTGTATTGGGCCTGTATTTACGTATGTCCACGTATTTGCCTTCAAACATAAACTATATGTAATCAAAAAACGAATAAATTCACAAATAACTTGGACTTACTCAAAACTATTAGAATGTAGAATTGGTACCTAATTAAATTATTACTTTTTCACATGGTTAACGTTTTTGGATAACCCTGTACGTATATACATGTGCTAGTATATACGTGTTCACACTTATGACTCTAAATGTCTCTGAATTTCTCCAATGAGTAATTAAGAAAGGACGCATCTGAACAATAATGGAGCCAACATTAAAAATGATGTATGTACGAAAGAAAATTTTACATTTTTGAATTTTTTTCCATTTTACCTAACACTTTTAATAAATAAATAATTGTGCAAATAATATTTTAACATAAGCTGAGAATCAATCTGAATTCTCATTTGTTCAAATGAAATAAAAATGGTGCGACGGTTTGAAAGAACGAATCCAATATGTCTACGAACAATAAAGAAAAGTTAAAAAGGCGAGAGCACAGGCAAAAAGGGAAACTCCAAACAGTGCAATGAACGTAAAACTTGTATTCGTCTCAGAGCAAGCGCTGCCTTTGAATGCCCTTTGAGAGAGATGCGTCCCTTTAGCGAGGATCACTGACGCGAACTAGGGACATCGTCCGAATAACGACGAAATGCGTGGAGAAGACGAGTAGTGGCATGGAGTCCAAGAGATGAAATGGACATGGCGTGTCTATTCTTCTAATGTCCAAACCATTTTAGCAGCAGATGCTAAAATGCTCTAGAATAAAAGTGCTCGTGTTTTTTGGCGGGTACAGGACGACCTATAAAGGTCACTGCTCCGCAAAGAGTATTAGACGTGAAATTGACAAGATCGTGAATACTGAGAGAGATTGAAATTCACCATGCCAAAACTGCCTAATGAGTTCCAAAAGACCTGAAGCAACTTCAAAGGTATTGGTATGATGATATTAATAATGATGATGATGATGATGATGATAAACGATGTACCTGGTTTACGGGCTCTTTATTTTTTTTAATTTATTTTATTGTTTGTTGAAGTACATAGTTCAGTTTGCAATAAAACTTTGCAACTGTTAAATGACAATCTAATTAACTTAATCTAGGTTAAAATTGTACTTAATTAATCTTAATCCAGGGAGAGGAAACAAAAGCACCTCAGGAGAATTATTCTACATTTGCAAATATCTGGAGAAAAGAATGAAGCGAGAATCTGTTCTTAATTCTCGTTTTGTATCTGGGATCTTTGCCGAGTCTGTAGTGAGTTGATGCCTTTATGAAGTATAAGTTTGTGTAAATGTTGTTTGATAGGAATGATGTTTGTTGAGTTATTTCATTTATGTTTAGATCGTTATGAAGTTGTTTATTACTAATGAACCATGGTGCTCGTGTTATTGATCTTAAATATTTGTTTTGAATCACTTTACGGGCCCTAGCGAGGAAGAAAGACTTTTTCTGTGAGGATTAGGTGGTTAGAGTGGTTTGCTATTGCATGAAGGGCTGTAGTGATAGTAAAAAGTGAATAAAGGCTATTTAACTTCTGAAATACCATTAGTATTTAAGACTCATGTTCACATTTTGTGATCAATCAGAGTAGTAGCAAATAAAAATATCGTTACTTATTAAATACAATTGACGCGTTAGAAATATCCAGAGAAATTTCATCCGCCCCTCTTAGTAATGAATACGAGATTTCCAATTCTTTCGCATTTTGAATTCGCCTATTCTAATACACGTAATATTATCGATACGATAATGATCAAAGTTGATCCAAGTACAGGTTCCGCTTTTTGAATTTTGCTGAAGACTTATGCCATAGAGGCAGATAAGTGATCACCAAGAATCATGTTAATGACAAGGTACTAATCTGACAAAATAACGTACGTGTTCATTAGGCAGAGGCGCCCAGAAATACCGTGATGTTGGAGAGTAGGTCCATGGACGCCCATTATATCCAAAAAGGTTTTGCCCCCACCATACACTAAAATAATTAATTTCTATATGCGACACAAAAAACTTTAAACGGTTAATTTGAATAAGAAATAAATACATGTTTACCCGTAGTAGTGTGCTATTTTCTTTGGTACCAGCCAGCTATCCGGGATTGCGACATTCTCTCGCAACTGCCATCTATCGCCGACCAAAGTACATTTTTTAAAACCTTTCTCAATTTTTCGGTTACATAATAGTAGAATCGAATTATTACTTAAAAATTAAAGAATAGAATAACCTCGTCCGTTAACTTTTTATTGACAAATCTGAAGCCGTTTTTAAGAAAATGGTGTTTAAGCGTTACTGTGAATGCGAAACTTGAACTTCTTTTTACAGAAACTATTGAGTTTTCAAAAAACATCATAAGAAGTCATTTTAAGCCCTTCTAGACACAAATGCAATATTTTTAACACATTGCTGGAAATGTGCATAATAAAGGCATGAGAGATATCAAAAAATTACAATTTTGTAAATTTTAAGAAATTGAAAGGAAAACAATAAGACGCTTATGTCTTTTTATAGAGTACATTTAGCACTAACATTATCAAACGTTTAAAGAAAACATTTGGAGCAGTTTTTGAGCAAATATTGTTTTTGTATTTTTTTAAAAACTTCAAATGCGGCACTCAATGTTGCTCGAAAAATACTAAACTTTTCAAAAAAATTACATGACCTTATGGAAAGAACTGATTATGAGCAATATATTTCATTGGAAGGAATTATCTCTACCTTTAACTTTGTAGTTATAGAAAGACAATAATAATTAAAACTTTGCTGCCGAAAACAATTGAAACTTTGGAAATTTAAAAAAAATTAAATGTTAACTGTGAAAATTGGACTTATGTCTTCTTTATAATTCTAATTTATTCTATTCGTAAAATAAATGCAAAGAAAAAAATTGGAGCAGTTTTTGAAACTAATTTGAAAATGTTCGGAAAGCTTAATGTAAAGTAACCAACCAATTTTAAAGAACTTTTTCAAAATCTCAAGTTTCGACTCGAGCCAGGTGGACAGGGGTTAATTCAATTTGAAAAAAAAGTACGGATAATTTAGACGCTACTTCTTTTCACAGACGGTTAGACAGACGGACGCTTTGAAAAGAAACAGTTTTTCGGTATCAGGAGACCCCAAAACTTTTATTTCCGTTGAAATGTCGAAATCGATTTTCCCCATACGTTACCTGTACTACGTATATTGTTCCGTATAAACATACGTATACGGGAAAGGAAAGACATTCGAGACCCCAATTAAGTCGAAGCATGAGACACGTTGCCCCAGCTGATCACACTATAGACGCTACCGTTATTGTGAATGCAAGTGTAACTGCCGCAAGTGGTGCCGTTCGCTTTGAAGCTTCGTAAAGATCCTTGGTTAGAGTCCTCACGGTGAAATATTTCCTTGATATGCTAAATATAGCTGGGTCAGTCAGCTTTGCTCCATTGATAATTACCCCTCCGTTGAATGAAATGAGTTCCCATACCCATACTTACGGCAGGCCAATGGGAGGATCTCCGATTCTGGTACAACCCATACCTCATTGTCCTGGTTGGGCCGAGTCTCGTGTAGTGTTGATAGGTTTTAAGTAGAACGGACATATTAATTTTTCCTGTGTTATAAAGCGTTGAAGTGAATTGAAAAATATAATTAAGAACAATATCTTCCAGAAATAATACAAATTTCAGGTGTTTTCCTCGGAATGAAAGGTCAGTCGAAGAGTCACAGCCCTCTTAGTAACACTTAATACGTAGCAGTGTGGTCAGAAACGAGAAGAAACTGGAAATTAAATAAAATTAAATTGACGTGTTAATTGACCCATAATGAGGAGCCAAAATGCTTTAATGAAAACTGTTTAGTTTCTGACCTCAATTTGGGGTTCAATACGAAGGTCTTTTCAATTTTAATACAATGATTTACAAAGTGTTAAATGTTCGCTCGGCTTCATAAATAAAACAATATATTTTAATGGACACCCATTAATACATCAGCGGAGTTATTGTTTAAATTTACATCGTGTATGTAAATACAAAAAAATACCCGATTTTCGTATTTCCTTATGTCAATACCAGTAAATTATCTTTGTATGAGACTACAACTCTATTAAGTCACGGAACAAAAACTGTCGTCATTATTGTCGCATTTTTGCTGATCACAGAAACTGAAGACTTTACAAAAATTAAAAATTAAATTGTAAATGGAGATGTGCGAAGGGATACACACAAGAAAATTCATTTCCCTCGAATAGTAACGAGTTACTAACAATGTGTTATTGAACTTAGTTACCTATGGCTGCATAAATAACAAAGTATCAACGTTTACAGGATACCTATGAAAAATTAGGCTATTTGATTTGTTTAAATTAATTTATATGTAATTAAAGAGTAACAATTTTGTCAAAATTTCATCTATCATGCATGAGTATATGCAAACGCATTGCTTTACATTTGTAAAATGTCAAAGTATCTTCTGAAATAGCAAACAAAACTAACTACCGTCGACAACGGAATTTAAATATTGCAAACTCCTGATAACAAAACAATAACCAAAAGTAATCGTAATTGTTGTTAATCGCTCAAAATCAATTTTCCAGTGCGTTTCCCCCCGCATCCTCATGACATGAAAAAAATTAATGATTTTTCTGGGAAGCATGAAGTTTACGAGCAGACTTACATGATCGTAAAATTTACATTTAACGTACTACTCTTAGCGAGCAATTGCCAGTAACCAAAAAGCTTACTTCTTGAATGTAGAGAGCTGAGTTATAAGAAGCCACCTCAAAATATACGAATAACTTTGAACACCTGCATAGTTTTCAGTGTTTACATCGTGAAACGATTACATTAATTGAAATATATTCTATCAAGAGTATTGAAAAATCACTAATGTCATCAACTGTCACTATAGTTTGAG
>BOPP01000036.1:1033654-1068197 GCA_017312745.1 Gryllus bimaculatus
AATGCCATGGTACGCAAAAGCTACCCGTACGTAAATGCGACCGATCCCCATAATTGCTGCAAAACACGTTCAGAAACGCGTATTCTCCTACGGCGCGGGGCGGCGCGGGCGGCGCGGGGCGGCGCGGCGCGCGGCGGCGCGGGGCGGCGCGGGCGGCGCGGGCGGCGCGGGGCGGCGCGGTGCGGCGCGGGCGGCGCGGGGCGGCGCGCGGCGGGCGCGCCAGGCGGCGCGGGCGCGCGGGCGGCGCGGGCTCGGCGCGGGGACGCGCGGGGCGGCGCGGGCGCGCGGGCGGCGCGGGCGCGCGCGCGCGGGGCGCGCGCGCCGGGGCCGGCGTCGGCGCGGCCGGCGCGCGGGCGCGGGCCGGCCGCGGCGCGGCGGCCGGCGCGGGCGTCGCGGCGCGGGCGGGCGCGGCGCGGCGGCGGGGGCGCCCGTGCAGTGCCCGGTGCCGGTCGCAAACCGCATTTGGGGCGTTGTTTGCAGACCCGCTGAACCGACGGGGCGTGCCCGGCGCTTTTGATGACTTTGCGAAAGGTCCCACAGGCGGCGGGCGCGCTGCCGGCGACCTATTACACCAGATGACACAATAGGCCTGTCACCCCCCGCTGGCACGCTTTGCTAATGCCAGCTGTTTGCGTAGCGGATCTGCGTTTAATAAGCCGTTACTGCGCCAATGCAACTCGATAGAATAGTATTTGCTGAAGAGGATTGGCGAAAAAATTGGTTATTTAGATGAGTAAACCAAGTGTTTGCCGAATGAAACATAAGATGCATTACAATGTTTTCTGTTTCTTCAATTGTAAATAATTATGAAGTTACAGCGTCATATCAGGGAATATATTTTAGTTTTCTGTATGGTTTAGACGGCTTTATTGTTCTAAATCATGAAGACAAAGTTTGATAGAGCTGCCCAACAATAAGGCTTGCGATTGTTGAAGGAAATACTAAAGAATTGTATTATTATACATATTATTAAATTTGTTATATAAATTATTTATGTTTATAAATAAAAAACATTGTTATAAATATTATTCAAACATATTTTAAAACTCTTTAATGGGGTGCAGTTACTGAACAAACAATTGCAAACTTATTTCAAGGAATCATGCAGGTTAAAATGAAATAGAACATTGTGTTGCGTTTAAGCAACGTTGGAAGAAATGGATTGGTAACGAACCCAAAAAGTATATGTGAATATCACGGAAAGAGTTATTACGCTAGGTGGCATTCAGCTACAGTCTGTAGACAATGAAATTTGAGCTTCAGCTCTTTTGAAACCTAGTAGAGTATTCGGAACAAAACATTTTTACGGCAAATAAATAAGTCTAGAATTTATCAGTGAAAAAAAAAAAACAGAATATAATTGCCTTTTTTTAATAGAAAGTAGGACAGCTCATGTAGCCTATTCTGTTAATTTTCGAAGAAAATTTTCGGGACTGAAAATAAAATATTTGGCCCGAACAACGGCCAGGCTTTCCCACCACTGAGCTTAGGCACCCGACAGAGATAGGTATTCTAGTGCGCACCGCTATGCTATACGAAGTCCAACCAACGAACGCCAGCGACCAGAGTGACGACACTCCAAGCGTTGGCATGGTCGTCCGACCGGCGCCAGGGGGTGCTCCATGTGAGCGTTTTGCAAGGAAAGCCGCGCGCGTGCGTCTTAGAGTGGTGTGCCAGCATCCAGAGGCTTCGCCCTGTAGGGAAATGGCGAGCAGTACCTGCTGCCGGCATGAGAGCATCGAGCAGGGCGATGACGGCAGGTGACGGAAAGACGAGCAGAGCCGGTAATGAGCACAATACCAATAACGTAAATGCACAGATAACTACTCACACGTGACCAAATTTAGAAGACTAGATAGCCGCATATGGCAGCCACGAATAGGGCAATTAATAACGCACCTAAATCAAATACAATTACGAAAAATATATTGCAAAGATGTATCCTCATTTCATTAGTCTGAAAGAACATGAGCAATGGACAGGTGCTCGGCGGAGTGAGACTCGTCACTAATCTGAACTGGAGAGCGTGCGCAACGGAGGCGCAGTTATTCCGATTCTGATAGGTAGAGCGAGTGTGTAAGAGATGGGAGCGCGAGGCGAAGCCAGAAGCGCGAGATTCGAGTTGATGATCGAGAGTGGGTGGAAGAGTACGTGTGTTGGTGTATGATGTGAGGAGAGTGCTTCAAGGCTGAGTCGAGAAGTATGCGGGGGTAATCCGGTGAGATGTGTGTAGCGGAATGCAAGATTATCTTTACACAACTTAATCCACTATTGTGAAAGCGGTCGCCACGTAAGCGTTTGGACTTGTAATAGCATTTTGAAAGCAAACAATAAGCTAATAGCTTCTAATTACAAAATATATACTCTTGAATAACGATTTGTAGTGTACTCTCAGGTTAGAAGTATATATTAAAGCATTAAGATATTTTTCAATATATGTAATTTGATGGATTCGGGATATTTTCCCTCACAACATCACATATAATACTTGTCGAACATTCCTTCGTAGAACGTTTGTGAGATGGTAGTGTTTCTAAATGTTGTTGCGGTTTGATAGAGGCAATATCTGGCGAAGCAGTCTGCTCACGTCGGTCGCTTTCGAAGAGTAGATCGTTGAGTGTAAGCTCGTTGGATGGATATTAGTGAGCACGTTTAGTAGAAAGTATTGAGTTGCGTGTAGAGCGATAGATAGAGATGCCGCCATTACCTAAATTACAAAAAAGCGCATTACGCGTAAATTTTCAGGAACATTACTAAACTTATAAACATAATAACCTTTCCATACGCTTCCAATAATTCAAAATTTGATAAGATCAAATCCCTGAACTAAACCGTAGTAATGCGGAAGTTATACGTAACTTTGACTTCCACCAGCGTTCTAGATGACATAGATATCCTGGGTATAAGTTTAAGTTTGGTAGATTAAACTTATTTACCTGACTTAAGGAAATCGGCAGATCTTCCAAAAAGTTAATTAGAGGTTGAGAACGTATGTCGTCTGCATGTAATATGATTGACTTTATTCTTATTTACGGAAACCAAATTTAATACGAAAGAAGCCAGCACAGCAAGTAGTTAAGAATTATACCTGTGAAATACAGCCTGGAAGCTTCACGGCTCATTCCATGTAAGCTTCGAATCTAAACTCGCCCGCTACGTGTTCATTACTCTGTGTGACCAGGCTCCCTCTCGTAAAAAGAAATCAACAAAACAATATACAAAATAAAAAAACGTGGAGGATGCAGATACCGCCCGCAATCCGCCATGAATTCCCACATGAATTTGCCCCGAATATGCAGCAGAAAACAATTAATTTGCACTACACTACCTGTGGCTGGGGTCCATGTACACTTCCCAAGCTTTGAAGAGAAGCGTGCTCTGATTTCGGTCTTCCACGCACTGCTCCCTTCCTCTGACGTTGAGTCGCCACCCCCGGACGCTCGCGCCTCTGGGGAAAACGAAACCCCCACTCGTGGGTAGAACACCGTACTTGATGCGTATGAGCCGCACCGTAGGGTCGCGTTTTGGAGGACTATGGCAAAGCTTCTCGGGGTTGGAGCCCCGCTCGCTTGTAATCGCCAGACATTTCGCCTGACGCCGGTTTATGGGTTGCCGACTGCGCATGAGCCACCAGACCGTTGCCTATATTTATTAGCAGGCTTTTATTATTTATGGTAGTTGAAAGTTCGAGGTAAAGCCACTTCCTAACGTCGCACTTAATTAAAACTTTCCTTGATAATTAACTAGGGCCCTTTAATAAAATAATTAGTGTTAAACTGAAACTGTCTTCGTGAAAAGCAGTCAACTTCATTAGCTTTGAAAAAAATGGGAAAAAAGAAAAAAATGAGACTGGGAATCAAGTAATATACTCTGTGATGTGATACCTTGTATCAATATAAACAAGTATTGTCTGTATCTCTGTCTTTCAATAAACAAGTCTTTTTGATTCGCATACGTTCATCAGATATTGATTTCCCTGAGCTCAAAACGAATCTAGTCACATATTTATTATTTGAGTGTGAATTAAGGCTCCAGTACCTCCACACTCTTTAAAAAAGTCGATTCAATTACTCGAAAAAATATTAATTTCCAGCTTCAACTGTATTCAATGATAATATAGTTACAGTGAAAGAATTAAGGATACCAAAACCATTGAATAAACCATGAAGATAGTAACTTTCATATGCGATAAGAATATTAATGCTTAACTGGTAATTTGCTAGAATAATATCGAACTAAACGTTCCAACTTTGTGATTAATATTTTAAACGTAACAGAAATGTCACTTCCAGTTAACTACGTAAATTTAAAGAATGCGAATTTGAAAATCTGTACAATCAGGGTCAACTAATCTATATGAAATAAAATGTTTATTTTTCCTTATCATGTGCAGACGCGCGAATAGGCTTATACTGAGTGTCAGTTTCACTTTGTGGACTTTATAGTTTGTGGAAACGCGGCTAGGCGTCGCATGGCATCTCAGCTTGGAGCTGTTTCTTAAGCCCTTCCGCTGATGTATAGCGCGCTAACCCTTGGTTCGAGCCCATTCATATTCCACTCCTGCGCTCTTCCGCCCCTCCCTCCTCAGTCCCCCTGCCCGCTCCGTTCGCGCACGTGGCGCTCCGCAGCCCTGCACAGTTTGCGCCGCAATCATCTGGCTCTAGCGCCCGCCCGCGCCATTTCTGCTCGCTCTCTCTGGTCTGGCGCCCATCCCTCCCTCCCGCACGCCCGCTCCGCCCCTACACGCCACTTTCCGCCTTTCCACCACACCCCTCCCGCCGCCTCACCGCCTCCCCCTACCCACCCCGCCATCCCACCCCGCCATCCCCACCCCGCCATCCCCACCCCGCCATCCCCACCCCGCCATCCCCCCACCCCCGCCATCCCCCCACCCACCCCTCCACCCTCACCCCTCCCGCCCGCTCGCCCGCCGCTAGTTTTAAGTCCTCATCTTCCGCCCGTCTATGTCTTTCTCGGCCCTTACCTCCTCCACCTATTTTCCTCTTTCTTTCTAACTTTTGTTCGTATTCTTGTGTTGTTCTCCGTATTCTGTTGCTCCATTCTTTTCTATCCTATCCTCGTTCTCTTCCCTTATGCTTCAGCTTTTTACTCGTTTCCATTTCTCCACACCCCTTTTTTCTTCCTCCCAGATTGTTCTTTTCTCTTGTTTCATTTTGCCTCAACTCGTTATCTTATCTCATCATGCCTGCATTCATAACGTCTTCCATTCATGCCGTTGCTTTACCTTCTCCTACTCCTATTCATGTAACTCTTTCCACTTCAACCCTTCTATTTTCGACTTACTCCGTCACACACTACTAATGTCTTTCGTAGATTCTCTTCTTAACTTCGCCCATAACATGATACTTTTTTCCTTCTCCTTTCCCTTTTATATTAACATTCTCTTTTTCACCTTCAGCTGTACTTTTCCCATTTTCGTACTGTCCTACACCATCTCTAATCGCTCATTTTCTTCTTTCAATTTATCCTCCACTCCTCGTTCATGCTCTCCTCGCTGCCGCATTTCTGCCTCATATCCGGTCCATCTTTCAAGCGTAAAAGCCCTCCCCCCTGCTTTATGCCTTCCCGCTTGTTGCTCCCCGTACACCGCTGTTTGGTTTTCTAGTCTCACCATTCCCCCTCTTACACCCACCCACTTCTCATTTCACCTATCTACGTAACCCACTTGGACCTCAACTCCACTAAACCCCACTCCAAACGCAACCCACTCACGTCCAACCTTGTTCCAACCAAACCAGTCGACCCACCCACACCACCCCCTCCAGCCACCACACCACCCCAAGCCACAACACACCCCCAGCCCACCCACCCACCTCCCCACCACGCACCCACACCGACTCTCCCCACCCACGCACCCCAAACCCACGCCCGCCGATGGACTGTAGAGTGGTCTGTGGTGGATACGGCGAGCAACACAGCGCAAGCGATAACAGCAGTGGGGACGGCTTTACCCTGAAAGGATGGACGTGATATGAGGCTGAAAAATGCGGAAAGCGAGGAGAGATAACGGAGAGTGGAGATAAATTGCAAAAGAAGAAAATGAAGCCATTAATCAGATGCAGTGTAGACGTAACGAGAAATCGAAAAGTACAGGCTTGAGTGTGAAAAGAGAGAATGTTTAATATAAAAAGGGAAGGAGCGAAAGCGAAAAAAGTTATGTTATGGGAGAAAGTTAAGAAGAAACTATAACGAAAAGACAGATAGGTAGTGAATGTGACGAGTAAGTCGAAAAAATAGAAGCTTTGAAAGGGAAAAGTTCATGAAATAGGAGTAGAGAGGTAAAGCAAGAGCATGAATGGAAGACTTATGAATGAAAGGCGATGAATGAGAAGATACGAGTATAGGCAAATGAAACAAGAAAAAGAAACAATCTGGAGGGAAGAAAAAGGGGTGGAGAAATGGAAAACGAGTAAAAAGCTGAAGCATTAAGGAAGAAACGCAGAATAGATACGAAAAAGACATGAGCAACAGAATACGGAGAACAACACAAAATACGAAAAACAAAAAGTTTAGAAAGAAAAGAGGAAAAATAGGTGGAGAGTAAGACCGAGAAAGAAATAGAAAAGGGCGAAGATGAGGGACTTAAAACTTAGCGCGCGCGAGCCGGCGGCGAGGGTGAGGTGAAGCGGCGGGATGGGGATTGGCGGAGGTGGGATGGCGGGTGGATGGCGGGTGGGGATGGCGGGTGGGATGCGGGTGGGGATGGCGCTGGTGGGAGGAGGGACGGTAGCGGCGTGGAGGTGTGCGTGAAGCGGAAAGTGAGCGAGGGCGGAGCGGGCGTGGCCAGGGGAGGGAGGGCGATGGGCGCCGACCAGAGCAGAGCGAGCAGAATCGCGCGCGCGGGCGCAAGCAAGATCGATTGCGGCGCCAACTGATTGCCAGGGCTGCGGCAGCGCCACGTGCGCGAACGGAGCGGCAGGGGGAGTGAGGAGGGGAGGGGGCGGAAGAGCGCAGGATGGAATATGAATGGGCTGAACCAAGGGGTTAGCGGCGCTATACATCAGCTGGAAAGCGGACTTAAAGAAACAGCTCAGCTGAGATGCATGGCGCACGCCTAACCGCGTGCATCCTCCACAAAACCTATAAAACCCCCAACAAAGTGAAACTACCACTCAGTATAAGCCTATCCTCGCGCGTCTGCACATGATAAGGAAAAATAAACCATTACTTTAATTTTCAATATCGATTAAGTTACACTGATTTTACAGATTTCAAATTCGCATTCTGCTAACATTTTACGTAGTTAATTGAAGTGACATTTCCTGTTACGTTCTAAAAATATTAATACACACAAAGTGGAAGTTTAGTTCACGATAATTAATCCTAGCAAATTACCAGTTAAGCAATTATATTCTTATGCAATATGAAAGTAACGTATCTTCATGGATTTATTCATGGTTTTGGTACTCCTTAATTCTTTCACTCGTAAACTATATTTCCATTTGAATCACAGTTGAAAGCTGGAAATTAATATTTTTTCGAGTAATGAATCGACTTTTTAAAGAAGCGTGGAAGGTACTGTGCCCTTCAATTCACACTCCACAATAATAAATATGTGACTACGATTCGTTTTGCGCTCAGGGGAATCAATATCTGATGAACGCTATGCAATCAAAAAGACCTTGTTATTGAAAACAGAGATACCCAGACAATACCTTGTTTATTAATTGATACCAAGGTATCAACATCACCAGGAGTATATTAACTCTATTCCAAACTTCCAAAGCTAATGAAGTTGACTGCACTTTTCACGAAGCACACTTTCAGTTTAACACTAATTATTTTTTAAAGCCCAGTTAATTATCAAGGAAAGTTTTAATTAAAAGTGCACGTTAGAAGACTTCTACCTCCGAACTTTCAAACTACCACAAATAAAATATAAAGCTGCTAATAAATATTTGGCCCACGTCTGGTGCTCATGCGCAGTCCGGCAACCCATCAACCGTGCGTCAGGCGAAATGTCTGGCCGCATTAACAGCGAGCGGCGCTCCAACCCGAGAAGCTTTGCCACATCAGTCCTCCCCAAAACAGCGACCCTACGTGCGCCTCATACGCATCAAGTACGGTGTAACTACACCACGAGTGGGGAAGTTCCCGTTTTTCCCGCCAGAGGCGCGACGTCGGTGGGTGGCGACCAACGTCAGGGCGAAGCAGCAGTGCGTGGAAGACGCGAATCACAAGAGAGCCCACGCTCCTCTCCAAAGGCATTGGAATAGTACACTAGACCCACGCACAGCGCTAGTGTAGCCTAGCAAATTGAATTGTTTCCTGGCTGCCATATTGGGGGCAATCATGTGGGAATTCAGGCGGATTGCGGCGGTATTTCATTCTCGTTTTTTATTTTTTATTTTTTTGTTGATTTTCTTTTTACGAAAGAGGGAGACACTGTACGACAAGACGTAAAATGAAAACGTAGGGCGCGAGTTACAGATGGAATGCCATTACCATGGAATCATGCGATGAAAGCTTGCAGGCTGTAATTTCACAAGTATATTTAACTACTTGATGTGCTGGCTTCTTTCAGTAATTCATTTGGTTTTCGTAAATAAGAATAAAAGCAATAAATTATAATTTCACATGAAGTAACAATAGTTAAACTCTAAATTAACATTTTTTGGAGATATCTTGCGATTTCTCTAAAGTAGGTAAATAAGTATTTATATTCACAAAATTCAAACTTAATACAGGAATATCTAAATGTCTATCTAGAAGCTGGTGGGAACTTCAAAACGTATATATAAATTCCGATTCACATCACCGTTTAGTCCAGGGATCTGCATTCTCCATATCAAATTTGGAAATATATTGGAAGCGTATCGGAAAGGCCTTATTTAATGTTTATAGTTTAGTAAACTATTCTGAAAATTTAGCGTAATGCGATCTTTTTGTAATTTAGCGTAATGCGACACTTTTACTGAAAAGAAATTCAAAAAGTCAAAATATACAATTTGAACCGAGTGAGGATTACAGAATTGCACTTACAGAAAATTACAGAAAATATTACAAAAGTTCTCGAAGGAAATGTCCCGACACGTATTATATGGTGTGTTGTGAGGGAAAATATCCCGAATCCATCAAAATTACATATATTGAAAAAATATCTTCAATGCCTTTAATATATGAACTTCTAAACTTGGAGAGTACATACAAATTCGTTTTCAGAGTAATATATTTGCTAATAGAAGCTATTACGCTTATTGTTTGCTTTCAAACATGCTATTACAAGTACCCAAACGTACGTGGGCGACCCGCTTTAACAATAGTGGAATTTAAAGTTGTGTAAAGTTTTGTGATAAACACCTACGTACGCTATTATGTTGAAGATTTATAAACGTTTGACTTTGAATGATACTTTTGCGTATCTTACTTTTAACAATGAGTATGTTTTCAATACATCTCCCAGTCTATGTATTCAGACAAGAAAATGAGGAAACATCTGCAAACTTTCGAAGTACTTGAATTAGGCGCGTAAATTTGCCCCATCGTGGCTGCCAGCGCAAGCTTCAAATTGCAACGGGGAGAGACTGCCATTACGATAGGATTGTGAGGCCTTGTTCCTCCCCTGCATCCTGTTGCGTCTAGGGGCAGGTTCCCTCCTTCCAAACGGGAGCTGTGCTGGCACACGTAGAGCGGCGTTCCTTGCAAAGCACTGATGGCCGTGAACGCAGTGATTCAGCGGACCGCAGAGTATAATTGTATTGAATCCAATCAGACTGTGTATACGAGAACACGAATAAATGTATATGTGGTTTGAGAATTGTGGTTTACTCGCAATGTAGCAATACATATCATGAAGTATAACAGTGAGCAAAGGAATTGCTACTAGGACGACAGTTCTAGGAAGACGAAGTTCGTTCAGTCGGTTCAACCGTCAATCAACCTGTTCTCCCTTACCTCAAACTGTTCTCTCACGTCTTCCAGGCACATAATATGCCTGTCTAACTTTCTTGAAGATTAATGTAGTTAGTCAACACTTTCTGCTTTTTTGTTGACTTTGTTTACAGCAAGTGTAAATATTTTCCTTTCTAACTTCTTTCGAGTGGTTCTAGGGAACACACCGCGAACGCTTCAAATGCAACAGAAATCGCTGTTTTAGCGCAGCGGGACGAAGGTGCGAGAGGTGCAAAGTGCGAAGGTGCAAGAGGGACAGAAAAGATGGATGTGAAGATGAGAGGAAATGGGTCCAATGATGGTTAGAGCATCTAAAAATGCCACGGATACATGTTTTTAAAATATGATTGTATAAGAATGCCATTTTAACAAAAAATAATATTTTTGTATTAATAATAAATAAAAATAATCACTGTGTTGTATAGTCTTTTTATATTATTCTATGACAGAAGTTGTTTAAAATTTTCAGATTATTATTGTTATAATTAAGCCAAACCTGAATCATTAATGATTAAACTTCCAAATTATCTTTCCTGCATGCGAATATCAAAGTTAAAAGATACTAAAAAGGACTGACAAGTTCAGATGAGAGGACAACGTGGCAAGATAAAGCAGAGAGAAGTGAGAGCGAGGCAGGAAGTGGGAAATGCGAAGTTGAACTGGCGGGGAAGGACAAGGAGGATTTGGAAGGAATGAATAATTCGAATCCGGAAGGTTCTGGTTGGAAAGGGTCGAAACGGAACGATGCGATCGCATCGCATGATCGCATGCATCGCAGTCGCATGGGTGGCATGGGGGTCGCGACGGGTCGCGAACGGGTCGCGCGGGTGCGCGGGTCGCGACGGCCGAGGTCGCGACGGGTCGACGAGGTCGTTCGCGACGGGTGCGACGGTCGTGACGGGTCGCTGACGGTCGTGACGGCGTCGCTTCGACGGGTTGACGGACGGTCGTGACGTGCGTGAGTCGGACGGTCGTGACGGGCGTGAGGTCGTGACGGGTCGTGACTGTCCGTGACAGGTCTGACGCGAGTCGTGACGGTCGTGACGGTCGTGACGGTGTGACGGGTCGGTAGCGGTCGTGACGGGTCGTGAGGTCGTGGTCTACGGTCGTGACGGTCGTGAGGTCGTGACCGGTCCGTGACTGGGTCGTGACTTCGAGTGTCGAGTGGAGAGAGTGGCGAGAGAGATGAGAGAAGAGAGAGAGAGAGAGAGAGAGAGAATGGAGAGGAGAGGAGGAGAGAGAGAGAGAGACATGCGAGACGACGGAGCGAAACATGACTGATGGAATGGAACGGTAACAGGAACGGACCGGTTCAAATGGAAAGGGGCAAGATGCAGCAGGTCCTAGATGAACGAAGTGAGGGAGCGGAGCTGAGCAGAGGAGAGTGGAGTGAGGCTTGCTGAGACGTATGTAGGTAAAGGGTCCGTTGCGAGGGCAAGGGGGTTTAGTACTCTTTAGTGTGGGGGCTGCAGAGTCGGGGCGGTCGCCGTGAAGAAATGCGACGAGAACTAAGTGCAGGCGGAGCCGGCGCCATCCAAACACTTGCAGTCGCCGACGGACTGAAGAGGGCGAGGCAGAGGAAAATGGGATGCAGGTAAAGGTTACAGGGTCGTACAGCGAATGCACGTAGGATACTTTGAGTGAGAGGTGGGTATTAGCAGGAAAACAAAAACCATTGTAGTGTGTTCTTATAATGGCAGAAAATTAAGCAAGTAGTAAGCGCGTGCACTATTAATAAATAATATGTTAATAAAATGCTGTTGTGTGGGGTAACTTCTTAAGATAAACTTTTAGAAATCTTACAATCAGAATCCGGAGGACAAATCATAAAAGTTTATTTCATTCTCAGCAATCTAAAATTAAAATTTGGGATAAGTAAAGAGCCACTGACAAATTTCAGAAATTTAAAAGTGGTGTGATCATTTGAACTGGTCTCCCAGGAGCACTGTAAAATACATCTACCTCTTTAATAGAATAAGGGTAAAACAATTCAGAACAGTCCGAATTTTCTACGAACATAGAACAAAGTAATCAATACTAGACATCAAGTTTTAGTATCGAAGAGGTAAGGTGTAACCCCAGTTGACAACAGTATCTAATAGCTCAATATCGTTCTCACAAAGTATTATAATTTGCTCCTCATTGTTGAATAAATAGAAGGAGACAATAATCAAAATAGTTTATTACCAATTTCCAGAAACGAATAAAACATAAGAGGAATTAGGGCGATCTGATTCGATTCACTCTATCTCTGCCACTAGAAGACAGTGCCTATATATTAAGAGCAAAAGTGGGAACGCCTGTGCACGGGTATTCCAGTGAGTGGAGGGAAGGAGCGCCGTCAGGCAAAACCCAGAATTGGAAGCGCTAACAACGTCGTCTCACTGTCGTGCGCGAGACGATTTGTCTCCGCCAGCGGACGTTTTCGCCTGCTTCCAAAAGTCGCCGCGGCTTTTCTTAGCCCTCTTGGACCCGTCCTCCTCACGCCACGACACGCCCCCTTGCGTTTCCACACACTTCTCTTGGTTTCTCTTCTATCCGTCGCATTGTCTCACTCTTTCCTCTCCGCACCCCCGCGCCATGCTTCCCCGCCTCCGCGCCCTCCCACATCGTCCCACATCGCGCCGTACCGCACCGTGCAGTTTTGCGCAGCACAATTTCTAGTCGCCACACACACTGCTACTCCACGCAGCCATAATAGCTTCGTCTTCCGCCTCACTGCCAATTACCCCATTGCTCTCTGACCCGCTTCGGTCATCTCGTTATTTTCCGCTTCCTTACATCCTGCCCTAAGCCCAAGCACGCAATTCACCCTTCTCCACTTCGCAATTCCTCGCACAGCGCTGCCTTGCGCGTTGTCATCCCACCCCCAATCCCACTATTCATTACTCGCCCCACCTTCCCTACGGTGCCTCTATCGGTCCCGACTGACATGACGCCGATATGTCTCGTCTCACACCGTTGTCTATTGTTTCAAGCTATGCTATTCTACCGCTTCCCTCGTTTCCTCGCTCCATTCATATCATCCTCTTCTTCTTCTTCTTGCTCCGCTTCACTTGATCCGGCATCGCTCCGCTCCACTCCGATACACTTTTCACCCAGCACCGAACCGCTCTACCTCTCTCCGCTCCCCCACCTCGCTCCACTCTGCACCCCAACTCGATCCCCTCCGATCTATCTCCCTCTACTCCGTTTCACCTCACCCCACTCCGCTTCGTTTCGTTTCGCTTCGCTTCGCGCCCTTCCACCTCACTCCGCCACAGGCCTTCCCAACTTCCATTCCACAACCCTTCCATTCCACAGGTCCAGACCGTTCCATCACCCTCCGCTCCCTTCTCCTCCGCTCCCTTCTCCTCCGCTCCCTTCTTCACCACTCACGCAGTACCCACCGTGGGGTCTACCCACCCGGCTCCCCTCTCTCTGTTTACCACCGTGCTGTTCCGCTCCGCACCGCTCCATCTAATTGATTCATGCCGCCTGACGCCGCCCCACGCCGTTTAACATCGCGCCACTGGGAGCTGCACGCTCGTGCCTCTGTCGTCGTCTTCCCTCCGCCCGAACACATCGCCCACGCTGCCAGCGACAACCACCTCGCGTCGCGCTGTGTTTACCAGGGGGCGTTGTTAACGAGAAGTATAGCGGGCGCCCGTCCTCCGGGCTTAATTCCTCAATCTGGGCCTTGCGCTTTCTTGAGAGTCACAATGGCTCCCGTGACACGCCCCTTACCGTCCATCGCGACTCGATTTCAACACGTCTTTCTTCCTTACCCTACTTTACGGTAAATCAACATTATGAATTAGATCAATACCAAAACTAGGAATGAAAAGAAACTCTTAAACGACTGCTACAGGTTAAAGTTTTGGATGCCTTAGGCAGACATAGAGCGAATAATGGTGGTGGCAGAAATGTATAAACCATTGGCGACTGCCGAATATGCTTCTGAGCACTTAGGTATAGAAATTAGCATTTACCTTCATTGTTTGTTGTTCAAGAAGTGTTACTTTGTGGTCAGGGTGCGACTTACGTAACCGGAAAGAAGGCAGGTCCATATAAAACAATTTGATAACTTAAAGTAAACAAAAAATCTGGGAGGTCAATAGTCAACTTGATTGCCACCTCGCATGTTGGAAATGAGCCCTCGCGTATATTCTGATAATTACACCTACCGTGGTTTCTCAATAATTAATATACCTGAGCAACCGAAGGTTGTTTATAACAGTATTAACAACACATCAAATTACCGAATAAACCAATTGAATCCTTACTTAATATTTTAGAAAATAAAAATTAAGTTAAAAAATATGCAGTTGGCAAGATTATAATGATTTGACCATGTTGACCACGGATATAGAAAGGTTTTGCATCTTTATATTCGTGAACGCAACAAGTAATGGATAAATATACGAACGATTCATTACCATTGAAGTTGAAACGAAACAAAAGACTAAACCACTACCTACTCTTGTTCTACTCTAAGTTTTTTTCCTACCCCATTACGTTTGCGCATATTATTTCCCAGTGATGAACGCATTGTCGAGCAACACACGGAAACTTGAATTCGAGGACACCCGGCCACAATGACTAGGGGGCAACTGAACATCCAATTTCGTTTCCGAAAACCACACATTGGTGCTGTGCACGCGACATCCTCACCGTCAAGGGGCCGCCAAGGGGATCTACGAATCTAAGGTGGAGCAGTGAAACGCTGATGACTAATGAATATTCATAGCTGCCCCACAGAGCCTTTTGCACTTAGGAAGAAACATGCACCTCATAACGGACTACACGCCGTTCCAAAGACGTTCTTTATGTGCTGAAGTTTTTATACGCTAAGAGTTCGTGGCGTTCGAAGGGGAACTATTAACCTTGGGTTTTTACTCTGTGGTGGGGTTGAGAAGCTACAAACCTCATGGGATTCATTAAATGTCAAGGTTAATAGGACTGGGTTCTGCTAGAAGCGTTCATCAGTGCTCGTTGATATTTTTTGTTGATAAAGCCGAACACGAGTGAAAGCAAATGAATAAGTAAAACTTCAGCGTCTCTACTTGTACCGATGAAAGAAGTAGAACAGTGGCATGTCGAAAAGTAAAGTAGTTAACACAGTTGTGTTGTATGTTGCATTCCTTTCATCATAACTAAAGTATTTCTGGGATAAGAATATTCACTTTAATATAAACTTACAAATTTATCAATTATGCAGTAACAAATATAACATATAACATTAGCCGGCCCATATGGCAGTAGTGCCTTAGCGATCTCGGACCTAAGGATCGCGGGTTCGAGTCCCGCCTCGGGCATGGCTGTATTGTGTTCGTCCTTTCACATCCCTATCATCGTATCGTGTCATCCTCATAGTTACCATACCGTAACACACAATAGCGACCGCTAATGACCTACTAGTTGATGCGACATAAAATAATAAAAAAAAATTAATATTAAAATTAATTTGGCAAAGAAATAAAATTTTCCAATAATTTTATTATAGCGCAATAAATAAACGAAGATCATTAAAACTTAGATAAATGGGTACTTTACATGAACCTCCTGCGACATTTAAAAAAATTCCTCAAAAATGGCGCCAAATTTATTGCTTTAACTTTCTATGAAAAAGAGAGTAAATTCGCTTATGGCATATGGCATATAGCACTCGTGGCATAGGTCCAATTAATAACAAAAACAACATTTTCTCAAAAACGGCTCCAATTTTTTTATACTTGGCAGAAATAGTGTTAAATGTACTTCACGAGGTCAAACAAACGCCAATTTTTGTGTCCAATGCACCTTTGACTTTGTTAAAATTTACATTTTAGACGTATTTCATTATTCAATGCGTTTCTTAAAACAACTGCTCCAAAGTATTCTTGATGATGGGTTGATTTACATTAGCGACAATTTGTTCACATTATTGCAATTGAGTGCACGTACTTTCGTGTCTTACAACGTTTTTATGTAAACTCAACAGTTTTCTCTAAAAAATAAGCTCAAAATTCCACACTTTTTAGATATGCTAAAACGCCATTTTCTGAAAATCGGCTCCATATTTGTTCTTCAAAAGTTTGGTACGGATAGGGCTAATTTCACTATTTATGACAACATAAAATTAATTTTGCTGTATTCTTGAGATTTAAAAAAACGCAAATGTATTTTTTAAAGTATTTCTCACGTCTTTAATATTCACATTTCCAGCAATTTGTATAAATTATTGCATTAGTGAGTGAAAGTGCTTTAAATGACTTTAAATGAAATTATTTGAAAACACAAAAGATTCCTGAAAAAAAACCTTCAAATTTCGCATTTACAGTTCAGCTTAAACGACTTTTTTTTCTTAAAAATGGCTTAAAATTTTTCAACGAAAATTTCTGTATAGGACAGGGTTTTACTCTTCTTTAATATTAAAATGGTAATATTTCGTATCTACCATTAGGAAACCGAAAACAGTGTATTTTGGACGGAGATATATAGCAGCTGAGCTGACAAAAGATTGGGGCAAGACAGTACAGCTATCCAGCACCAAGTAAATTAGAAAACTGCACTACGAGATTCTGCCAATCTGAGGCACCACTAGGTTTTTACTATAAGTTGGTGGACTGTGTATTGTATCTCACTACTCCTTTTTCACAACAAATGAAAATATTTTTTCTGGAGGCGTTGACTTGCATATAAAGTAGCCATTGTATCAACACGAATAGTGGAAATGTCGTGTGCATTACACTTCTCGATTAAATTTAACTCTGCCGGGAGTATTGCTTTTTACTATATCTTTCCAGTTATAATATGGTGAATATTTCTGTAAAACGACAGACGGGTAAAACGAAATTACCGATATAGGAAATCAATGTACATTCGGCGTACCGGGAGAACAATTCTTTTTAAATCGGATGTAGCTACAGTAGTTTGGAAATATATTTTCGCAGCCAATATAAAAGTATTGGAATTTTTGTTCTTGGGGATTGTTTTAATTCCGAAGAAGGAACAGTCGCATGTACATTACACAATTACATTTTTAATCTATATTCAGTATTTGAATAGAGAAAATCCAATTACAGCGATAATAATCACACTATACCAAAGAAATTCACTTATTTGGTGTGATAGTGAAAAAATAAATTCAGGATTATTTTGAAAATTTTGAATGAAATAATGTTCTTCCCAGAACAACTTTTTCTTTGAAAATAATTTAATTAACAGTTATGATACCTAATATGTATTGGTATACTTCGGAAAATCGTAATTTTTAGAAAACTAGTCTATAATAAAAATATCTACTTCAATAGGCATTGTTTTTAAAAATAGAATTGTATTTTATTTGAATTCCTATTATCTGTTTTTATTTCATGAAGTTACAATAATCTTGGTGTGCATCATTATAATTATATATTAACAATTTCCTAAAATTCACAGTCCTTAATATTTACAACTCGTTGTAATTGGTTGACACGTTTTTGTCGTAATATATCAAGAAGTTTTCCCCAACTTTAAACGGATTCTGTACGAAGAACTAACAGCGATGTGGGCGACATCGCGGAGCAAACAGGGAAGTGCATCTTGAAGTTCGTTTCAGCGCCACTAGGGCGCAGCAGTGGACACATCGCCCTGAGGGAGATAATCATTCGTAATACTTGAGGTAAAGAGATTCCAGTCTACGAAATATTATCCATTTCTCTCAGAAGACGAAGAATACAATATTCCATCGTTCTCATAAACTAATTAATTGTTCAGTCCGCTCAAACTAACTTAATTTTATTTGAAAATCATTTCATCATATTTCATTACTTTAATGTAACCGTCAGAAAACGCACAATCAGATTTGTTAATTCACGGTCAATGTTTAACAATAATTAGTAATATTTATCACCGCTGTTTCTTTCCTCAAAATGAACGACGTATTTTAACCAGACGCGAACATGAACCGTACACCTTATTGAAACCGGAATGTTTACCAAAACAGTATGCTATTAACGACAATGATTAATAAAAGAACCATCACAATCAATTGAGCAACAGTTTCACAAACATTTAGAAACTGTTTATTTTACATTTTAAAAGAAAAGATAAGATAAATTTATAAATAAATACTCTAGGTACATAAGGATAAAGCAAAATCAAACCTTCATATTTTAAATCTAGAGGGGTCTCAACATTGAATACTCCCTCGCATTTATTATAGTGATTTACAAATTTTATTGCAATCGATTATTTGTGTGTTGTTGGACAAAAATGGCTTCCTTCACTTTGAAAACGCCAAACAAACGCTTTGAAAACGCCTAACACATAGTATATATATTACATATAGTATATATATAGTATATATATTATAGTACACATAGTATATTTTTCCTGCCTAAGATTCGAACTCAACATAGCTTTCAGCGCGCTAACCAATACGGATGTTTAACAGTTCGCATGGTGAAGTGCATCCATTCAACTACACATATTTAATTTCTGACAATTGCTCACGTGATAAATAATTTAATATATTGGTGGAATTCATACATACAGAAAGGTACAGAGAAACTTTTCAAACCGTTTTGTAGAAAATCTTGTATACGTATTTGTAGAATATTGACAGTATTTAGCTAAAACACAAGCAAGATACGCTTTTAAAAAATTGTAAAAAGTGTTATTCGAAGATTGTTTTCAAGAATAGGCTTTATTTTAAAAAATGCTACGTCTAAAGACGTTATTGCAATCATTTTTCTTTTGCCTTCACTTGCATTTTTTTGTCTCTTTGGAACTTTTGAACTTTCGTAGGTGCATCTTGCCTACTTGTGTTTGTTTACGTTGAAAAGCATATCGACACACATTTGCACATTATTTGAAGTTTGTTTGGTCTGATACTTTAAATCAGAAAAACGATAAATGAGTATTTTTGGAGTAATCCATGCAACACTCCATTTACCCCATAAAAATGGCTCTTGTGGTCCAATCTTCAACAATTTCTTTCTACAATTTTTATAAACGAGTGAAGTAAATGTTAACATGAACTTTATCTTTCCCTGATGATATTTTTGATGATTTTTTTAGGTACTCAGGAACTTGGGAAAAATCCAAAAGTCATTAAACAGTTTCAATTTCTCTAAAAATAAAAATATCATTGTGTTATTTGGATTATACTCATGCTATGCGTATTCTCATACTCAGTGCTTCGTTGCTTACGATATATCTGACGCCATCCGATATGGAGGTTCCAAGGAAGAATTCGAACATCAGCAAATATTGTCTAGGATTAGTCAGACTTGGCATAATAGAACATTTTCTATATTTGTGTATTGTAAAGAAATACAATCTACTATGTTTTTGCAATATTTGTGGAGATTAATGTTAAAATATTTAATGTTTGCAGTGGTATAGAAGAGTTATTTGTTATTCTTGAGTATGTGTGTTTGATAGGTTTTGGAAAATAATTTTCAGTCGTTTTCGTTCAGTAGTATTTTTGCAGCTTCAAGCCACTTTAATACTTTGTTATGGTCAACTTAATTTTAGACATTCACAATAATTTTCTATTTACACCACAATATTCGATTTACACTACAAAGTTTCGTTTTCCACCACAAATTTCCCGACAGATGGAGGTCAGATATCGACTCCATCGGAGGGTCGCGAGCACGGAGATTTAGGGCAGGATGGGAAAATAATAAATGCGTGAGATTCGTGATCGTTTTTTTTTTTGTTTTTTTTTTGCTAATCATCAGAGCAATGATGGATGAGTCACTGACTCAAAACTTTGCATACTAGGGGATAGCATTACGTACGGAGGAAACGTGATAATCTCTAATAGCCAAAAATACTGATGCACTTATGACTAACAGGGCAGGAAATCTCAAGGGACCGTCATGAATGGGGAAGGACACGTAACCAACGCACTGCCGACGTCACAGCCAGGGAAGGAACACGACACGGCACGCAAGGTTGTGGGCGTGGTCGCTGGACAGAGTCGCACGCAAGTTAACAGTCGTAAGCCAATGTTATTCTGGTACCAGAGAACACAAACGAGTGCGGGTGACAGTAGGCCCGGGAATAAATTTAAAAATAATTGAAGGAAAAATTGAATTATAGTTATTAACATCACTAAACAGATACAGAGCGAATAACAGATACGATTGAAATTTGTAAACTGAAGCGATAAGAGAATTTTATAAGTTCCTTATTTGTGCCGTTCAATTGTTGCTCAACACTATCTTATCAGAAGAAACAAAATATATTTTTTGAAAGAAGAGTACTTTTTTATATTATTTAATCGCAATATTCTTGAAACCTGTTTTCGTTACAATATTTAATTTTTTGCAGTGTACAAGAGCATTTTATTTATTGTTCAAGAACAGTGTACAAGCTGCGACTTGGGATGCCATTTCGTTTGGTTTTGCTGGGCAGCTTTTTAGCAGCTGCAAATGACTAGTTAAAGTGCTAAATGATTAAGCAGCATATCTAAACAAATGCAACTCAAAGAAACCATATTAAGATTTTCATTCCAAACGATAGGCGTCTTCTAAGAAAAATAATTAAAACCATACAAAGACCCGGGGAAGTGTCATATACGGAAGAAATATGCTTGTACAAGAAGGGCCGAAGAAGAGTAGCCTGTTTACAAACAAGAAAGTACGGATTTTCGCAATTCCGGTTTGTTCTCGGACTTACAAGAAAAAAAATATGAGGGCTATCTCATGCTGCCCAGAAGCATCGATCGGCGTGGCGTGAAGCTAACACTTCAGCGGGCTGGAGGCGGGCAGCCCACCGTGGCGCCTGAGGAGCGCCGGCGGCTGCGCGGTGCGCCGCAAGCAACCGGCCCTGGGCGGCGCGCGGACCGCTCATTCACGGGAAATGCGCCTCCGCACGGCGCAGCGGGACGGAGCGAGGCAGGGAAAGAACGTGCCCGGCCGGCGATGAGCGTTGGACACGGCTTGGAAGGCGGAGGAGGGGCGTTGGACTCGCGCCTTTGGGCATGGGACGTGCGGCATGGGGAACGTGAAGGACTGGGCATGGAGCAAGTGGAGAGAGAAATTCAACGGTGCGGACATGGGACACGAGGGCCGGCGGGCAACGGGGCGGGCAGCGGGGGCGGGCAGCGGGGGGGCGCGGCGGCGCGGGGCGGGCAGCGGGGCGGGCAGCGGGGGCGGGCAGCGGGGGCGGGCAGCGGGGGCGGGCAGCGGGGGGCGGGCAGCGGGGGGGCAGCGGGGGCGGGGCAGCGGGGGCGAGCCGGGGCGGCAGGGGGGTGCGGGCAGCGGTGGCGGGCAGCGGTTGCGGGCAGCGGGGCGTGGGCAGCGGGCGGGGGCGCGGCGCGGAACCGTTCCGGACCGCACGCGACACGCACATGCATACGGCGCAGGGAACTTCATCTAGCTCGTAACGTAATGGAGGGCCCAGGCCAGCATTGCCGTCTGGCGTGCTTCTTGCACTATTTCCCGCCGGCCGCTTGCTCATCGATCGCCCGCGCATCTGCTCTCTTTGCGCAAGAACGTGCAGAACAACTTCTGTAGATTAGAGGAGAGGCTCCGACACGGAATGATGAAGGTTGGTCTTTCTTATTGTGAATTTAGAAACTTTCCTGCTTCAGTTTCTCGGAGACGAATGGCCCGCGACCAAGTACGTTCTTGTTAGAGTAATACAAAAGAAAGCATGCAACATAATACTATGCATGAATAAATGTGAAGCTTATCGTATCAGTGGAGACTTCCTGTAAGTGAAGACAAAACACTTGCCGGGAGACATTTTATAAGGACATGTATTAACGACACATTTAAATTTCAACATTAAAGTTGAGAAAATACTTTATTAAGTTTTGTCTTCCAAATGGGGTACATGGCAGATAAAAGCAAAGAGTGTAAAGAGTTTTAAAAAGTCATTAGTTACCACAATCTGAATGTAATAAAGTTGTGTGAATTTTATGCGATTAACACGATTCACACATTTTAATTACGAAAAGTTTCATCTTTTTAGAAATAGTATCCAGAAGTGATTGTCTCTTAGGTCTGCTCACGAAGCAATTTATGCAAGTGATTTCATTTTATCGAACTGGTTTAATATATTTATCCGGCCGTCCTGACCATTTTGTAAATAATTATTATCAACTATTGGGTATTACTTTTTTCAATCGCGTTTGTTTGAACATGCGAGTACGGCCCATATGCGATGTACACAATCGCCAGCGCATCCATATGAACAATCCGGAAATGCGCGTTTGATTAGCGTGTAGCATTCGAAATAGAGTCAGTGTAAATAACAAGAGTAATTAAAACTCTCACGCTGCAAACACAAAGGGTGCAGAAGATGATTGCCAATAATCCTAGAGAGTTGCAGAATTCTTTATTTCTAATGCAGTATTGTTAATTAAAAAGAAGTTAATGTAATGTTTTTTCACTTAGAAGATTAGAATATACAATATTTTGCTGAACGTGTTGGTGTTTTTTCCTTATTAGAATTCCACCACAATACTGATGAATATAGCCTAATTAACTTATGTTCAATTACTTGTACAATTAAAAGAATTCTAGTTTAACCCACGCATTTACACCGCGCTGAAGGAAGAGCGGAAGAAAAATACTACATATGAACTATATGGAAAAAGAACCCCCCCCTAAAAGTTGTTTCGCAAATTTCAGTGTTTATTCTCAAAACTCATGAGAGGGAAATTTACAAATTCTAGAACAATGCAATCACTATTCATTCTGTACAGAGAGTACAACATGTTTCTGAAAATATAGTAGTTCAAATTTTTTGCATATACTAAGAGCTGTACTCCTGTTGTAGTGGATTAAAGTAGTATATCTTGTTCCCTAGTTTATCTAAAACAAAGTAATGCATCACTTATAATTATGTTTTACTTATGTTTTGGCTGACTCACTGTTTTGGGGTAAATAATGAATTACCCAATTTGACTGTCTATAAATATGTATAAGACCATTTTCATAATCTGGCTCGGACTAGATGGCCAAACGTAATTGCTTTCGATAAATCGATTGCAAGCCCTTAAACAAACCGACAAAGACAAAACACTCGCAATTTATCTTGAAAATGACGAAATCGACAAATGACGGTAGATAAGCGTTTATTCCGTTAATTTTAAAACACAAATAGTTTTGTTTTAGAATGAAATTTTGGCTATGTCAACAAACTTCGTGATTTTTACTTTGAATTAAAGTAGAGACTGGAACATGATTTGCTTCGTTTATTGTTTCCACGAAACATGGTGTCGAAACTGTATCTATGATTTGGAATTTTGAAAGAAAAGTACCTAAGGCATTCACGCCATACTTCCTCGTTACTTTAAGGCAATTTAGTAATATTTATTTGAATTTTAACGGCTTTCGAATCAACATTTTCCCTTATTGCAAGGTTCAATCGATAAGCGATTAAAATATCAGAAACTTCCATACGATTTAGCTAAACGTTTTGCCCTCAAATCATAGGCAACGTGTACTGATTTTTTAAATATATTTTTCGAAATTCATTACACATGGTTTTAGAATAAAGAACTTTATCTATCATTAATTGTTTGAAAACTGTAAATATTGGGGTGTGAACCCATAAAACTTATTCTTATTAATGTTTTCAAAATAACCTTAAATGGAGCTGCTGAAAGAACTTTATTTAACTTCTCACCAGGGCCCCAGATGTGTTATTGATTGATATTATTAATCGGTTTTATTATATAAACACGTAAAATGGGTATAATAATCCCTTATACCCAGTCATTTGTTCATTATTTTTGTTTAATATTTTTTCAGAAACTCTGAGTTTAGGGCGAGTACGCTTGTGTGAGAGATGTTATAACGATGTTTACTTTTTTTCAGTTTGTTCTGTTAACGAATTTTGTTGTATATCTATATTAACAAAAAATCAATAATTGGGGAGAAATTCCATTTTATTTTGAATCAACAAATATAGTGAACCTCTGATACAGTGAACCAAAAATATTAAGTCCCCAGAATCTCACTACAACAGGAGTCGACAGTAAATAGTACATTAGAATGTGAAAAAATGAATAGTTTAAGCATGATTCATGAGGAAGCATTCTGCATGAGAAAATACCTGGCGCAAACCCTCTTTTACACCACACATTCCACACACATCGTCGGGTATTTTAAGCCTGCATACTCAGCGGTGGAAAGTGGGTGCGCTGGTCTCTGCGCACCGGAGCGACGAGTTCCAGTGCGTTCTATCACATTTTCGGGAGCGGCATTCCAGTTCTCCGGCGCCTCCACCTCCGCGATCGCCCGGCGTCATGGCGTGGGCGCCGGCGTCGTTATTAGTATTTCGCGAATAGACCGGTGGGCGCTTTAATTAAAAACGCCGTTGGCCGCATCGGGAGGTGGTTGTGGCGGAGCCAGGGGGGAGGGGTTGGCGAAGGCCAGTAACTGCAGCGGTGGCTGGGAAATAGAGGAAGAAGATAGCGGTGGCGACAACTCAATCCGAAGGGAGGCTTTAGACGAAGGTTTAACAAACACGTTTTTGGACGCAGACTCCTATTGCTGGAATTATTAAAGCCGGTGACCTTCTCAAGGTAATTTTCTTTAAGTACTGGAAATAAACTGGTATACTACTCTATGTTAATTATTTCAGTATATGTAAAACAAAAGTGGTGAAAATTTAAACGTTCTTGAGCACATAACATTATTATTTACAACATTTAACACCAGCCTCTGTACTAGCAATAATTAAAACAAAAAGCTCGAACATTTTCGTCGACGTTTAGGAAATAAAAATTCAATGGATTTTATTTGATTAATTCCATTATTTTCGTAAAAGAACAGAAAAAATTGTATGTGATGTATAGAAGAGAAGTAGTATTTGCGCAAGTTTTACTGAGCTTCAGAATTTCTTTCCCCCCTTTAACAATAAATAGTTGAATGATTAATGAAGGTACCAACGAAGCTAGGTTACCAACATTTGAAAAATATAAATTTATTAGACTAACCATACAAATAAGAATATAAAACCAAGGTAATCTCCACTTGTTAGGAGGCCTATTCTTAGGTGTCCTCGACTTTCAATTTATGAAATGGAAACCATCGACTCCAAAGAAAGTTTAAATCGACCCCAGAACGTCGATAAAGACAACTCTGATTTACTGACAGGAATCTCGGGTTTAATGTGTTGTGATGGCGATGGCTCCCATGGGCGGATTCGTCTAAGGCTGCGTTGTCGACGTTTTCTTTATTGACGACGTGATCTTCAATGACTTGAGTACGCCCGGAGGTTTGGGCACGAATTTAGATTCGAAACATTTTGGCAGATTACCGAGCAGCCAGACAAATGTGCGAGACTGAGAGGTAGCAGAGGTAACCATTTCATTGTGATGGGGTTGCAAATAAACATTTTGCATGTGAGATGATTTCGCGAATCCGACATGCTAGCGAATGAATTTTGCGAGACCACAACTTTAAGCATGCCAACGGTGATTGATTTTCGGCAACGGCGTAGTTGCTGTATCAAGACAGGTCATTGGATAAGAATTCTTTTTGTCGTGTGTTTTGACCGCTCGCTTCTGTGTTCGTTTCTGATCAATTCTAGACGAATACCCAAATTATGTCTTATGCAGCAGGCCACACACGGTGCAAAATCATTCCTTCAGAGAACATACACAATCGTTCTTTCTTAAGATGATCTCCTATCCACTCACAGATAATTTATAATGATTGACGTACTAAAGCAGTGCACCAAGATCATGTGGAATGAGAATTCAATGGCGAAAGAATATAATGAGTTAATTGGTTGCGTTCATGGGTTTGAAAAAGAAGAAGAAACACTAATATATTATCATAATTCAGTACACGCACTGTATTTTTGGATTCAGAATTCATCATTTAATATAATTGTGAAAGATTATGAATCTAATACAAATGTTGTAAAGAATTATGGGTGTCACAAAGTGTAAAAAATTGTGATGTAAAGTGAATTTTATGTAGTACTATATTATGCTCCCATTTTCAGGAATATATTCGGAATATGTTCACAGATTCACGGTCGGATAAGTTCACATTCTGACGAATCTGGGACTGACAAAGAAGGGATTGCAATATTGGCATAAAACGAATGAGGGCATGCATTCTATGTACTAGATGTCATTTCTCAAAATTAGGTTGGCAATAACAAACACGATATGAATATTAAATGCTGAATTCTGAGCGGGTACTCCATTAGCAGCTATTTGCTTCCGAAACTAATAATGCGTGCTCTAAATCCAGAATTGTACTCTCCAAGATTTAATAATGGAGAAGTATCTTTATTGACAGGAACAAGCACTACATCAATGCTAGTAAATGTCAAAGCTAGTGAATTCAACTTGCCATGTCGTATTAGAAACGAGAGAGAATTGCTAGAGTAATTACTGTGGGAAGTTTTTTAAGAGTTCAGAAATACATGATTGTGAATATTAATTTCAAAATTCACAAGCTACGGAAAACCAAATTCGCAACTTTCGTTGTAATTTTACAAGGAGTAATTTCAGTACAACTGCCACATTGTTATCATCAGCCTCCAGTATCATCGTAAATCATTTTACAATTTCGCATTTAGAACACAAAATTAATAGGAAATGTGTCTTTTGTTTTCTACTGTAAATTTGCTTTTTACCACATATCGACACATATTTTCTATCTTCCGACAGATTATTGAATTTCTATTTATTTTTATAACATTTTCTTATTATAATTTACATTACAACAGAATTTAATGATTAATGATACCTAAAACATATGGAGTAATCATGGGAGTTTTTTGATGATTCGTGCTCAAGGAAAAATGTATTTGACAGCAGCAATTATTATAATTTTTAATTTCAAATTTGAATCAAATAAGTTCGGAAAATTCAAATATTTTTATCAATCACATATTTGGGATTAACTTGTGTGATTGGTCTACCGGTTTTATCAATGTCCTTGCCAGTAGATAACATAATTAACAAACTATCTGGAGACATAATGAAATTAGTAATATTCTTATAATAATCATCTGATACAAACCACGTACATTGCTAATTTAAATCACTTGTTTTCCACTAATATATTTCTTGCATTTAAATTACTGCCATTAAGAGACATACACACATTCATTCAAACAACAACAAAATTTTTATACACAAAAAAGAGAGTAACGAAAAGAGAGTAAATAGAAGAGACGTGCGTAAAGAGAAATGGCATAAAAAGTAGTTAAAATGAAACCGCTGGCGTCAGGTGTTGTCACTCACCAAAATATAGTTCACATGAGAGAGGGACGGCGCTACAAGAAAGAAGTTATCACCCGCAGACCTAAAACAAAAACATTAGAACATTAACAGTTGAGAACATTTTAATAAAAAATTAAAGTTATAATTAATTCACAAAGTATTGTAAAAACATCTTTGCATGGCAACTCCCGAATGTATTATCAGCCTGAAATTTTGAAGTGCTACAATCACCTCAACAACACTAGAATTTTCGGACATTACGAGTAAAAACATAGTTTTTTTGACATGTAACTTCTCATGCACATTAAAATTAAGTTTATTTAGTGCTGTTAGGAAAATGGTTCAAATTAATGCTGGTAGAGAAGAGATACACGCAGTTTTGGACCCGATAATCAGGATGTACATGAGGATGAATAGGTTCAAAGTTCACACCTGCGCCATTTTTAAGTATTCTTTACACTGTTCAGAGACAAAACATACTCAAAAGATTTTGAATCTTGAGGCTTTATAAAAAGTACTCCCAGATTCAAAATATCCGTTTCAAACTCATAGGGTCTCGGGATTGTCGAGATTGATCGAGGAATATCAGTTTTGGAGACAATCATTTTATTTTCATTTACGTGTTGGTGTTTACCCGCAGACGATCAGATTGTTTGCTGTTCATCGATTTTTGAAGGGAAATTAATTATAATCGATTATGAAGGGAAATGGTGAATTATGTCTACACAACGTATCAGAGAAAGTAATTTATTACATGTAGAAACACGATTTACCTAATATTTGTCTATCATGACCTAAAAATACGAGTTTTTGTCGAAAAGTCTCCGATTTCCTTCGCAACATTACAATATGCATGCGTCAAGACGAGCAAGTAATTTATAGTAATTGTTTAGTAGTATTTTTCAGGTCAATGTATACTTCGTTGTAGTTGCTGGTCCCCATAAATTTTTTTAAGAAATTTATTCTTCATTCTTGCTCTAAAAATTGTTTCTTAAATCATTAAATTCTTTGATTTAAAATTGAATGTAGGTATCAAGAAGAATCAAGTATATTGTGATATGTATTATTATCCTTCATTCGCGCAGTCGGGTGCAAAGGGGAAGAAAACTGAACAAACTGCAAATTTCTCAAAATTACGTTTATTCCAAATGAAACGATTTATTTAAAACTTCACACATTACTGCGATTTTCACTACAAATCATTAAAGTTCCTCAAGATAAATGGATTGACTTCATTTTCAATTTAATGACTTCAATTCACGCGATGTATCTTCTTTTCAATTTTCTAACCAGATTACTCGGATTAACTAATGATATAAGCCATAAATAATAAATGAATGCAATAAATATATTTTCATCAACTTCAATTCGAATTCAGATGATATGATATGCGCTCTATTCAGGGATTAACATAAAGTATTCGCAACTGGAATAAGTGATGATATACCTGGTTTATTCTCAGAGCAAAGCCAAATACATTTTCACAGGTATGATTTCTCACGAAGGACACTAAACCTTTCTAGCATAATGCTTCGAAGCTCACATTCTTCGTATGAAATATAAGTCTACGTGCAGCTACGAAGTCACGATTCTCGTAGCACGATCCCGTCTTCGCAACACCATTAAATTCCATTCCTCAACCAAACACGAATTCACTGCCACTTTCGAGGTATTCAATCAGAAATCTGCAGCTAGAAATACAACTATTGCAGTAATAAAAGTACTCTTAATAATAAAAGAAAGCAACTAAATTTAATCATTACAAAATAACAGTAATATGTTTTCTAACTTTTTAATTATATTAACTATTTTATTCCTAATTTTTTTAAGTACAACAGTATCATTTAACGTTAAATATATTTATTAAAATAATTTAGACACACTAATTAAGAAACATTTACAGTGTCGCTTAAAAATTTGATTAACAAAACATGCTACAAGGAGCTGGTTCTACGAGGGCTCCATAATATTATAGAAGCGAATTAATTTTACCAACACATCTCAAGACACTCGCTTACCGTAAGAAAGCAAATAAAGTATCTTCACTAAAATTAAGCATGTAATAAAGTTCAAATAATAAATATAACACTTGGAGGTCGAATATCGTCAACATGACAGTGTCACCAGGAAGAAAATCTGTGGAGTAAACTTTGCTCACGGAATGTGTTCTAGGGCAGACATGTGAAAGGCGCGGGAAAATTGCTTATTCGAGTTTGCTCTTGTACAAATTTCTCTAGAGTGACATGACAACACTGAATACCTGTCCCAGTGTCATTTAGTGAAGTCACGGAGCAGTTATTGACTATTTATTCATACGCATCTCCTCTACTTAGGCAACAAAATCAACCATTAAAACATCATAACACAACAGTGCAATTTAAAATTGCCAATTAATAGTAAGCGTTATCACATTGAATCGACAGTATCATAATTTTGTAATAGTATTCACTTAAGAGTGCAATAATTGCATTAACTTTCTGCGTTTAGGTTTACTGAGGAGCGTTAAGAAGGCTTTAATACAAATATTGTCTGATAAAAGAACTGTGTGTCCTGAATCGAACATTGTTAACCTATAGTGACTCAATAATTTAATTCACATTATTGCTATGTACAACAAACAACTAAATAATTGAATAAAAATTAACGCAAAACGAAAACAAGGAAAGAATTTGCCTTTCAAACGTATTCCTGACCTTCGGCAAAATGTTTTTTTGAAGCAGAATTTAAATGAAAATATACATGAAATAGTAATAAATACTAAAGAAAGTAATCATAATTCAAGTCTTTTGGTTGTCTGATGCAAGAAATATGTAAACAAATTTTCGTATGAAGCTACAATTCCCCACTACGCACTAATTTCAGCTTGTGCTTATTGACCCTTTTCTGAATTTTGAGGGGAAGTGAGGGTGGAGTCTGGGAGTCCTTTTTATTGACTTATTAGTGATTTCGGGAACGTCAACGGATATCATTAGTCCCGTAAGCGCAGTGCAAGTTTTCCCTCGAGGGGGGTAATCTCCCGCTGGATGGTGAAATCCGGCGCCGACCTAGCACATGCTAAAGGGGGTCATCCACAATCAGGTAACCCCCTCCAACAGGACACTGACCCAGCCGGACCAAGCTATAAGCTTCCGACCAGTCTCCAAGCACGTGCGGTAGTGTAATGAATGTGAGTGTGTGTGTGTAAATAGGGAGTGAGGATATGATAATGAAAATGAAGAAAAGATAGCGCGCGGTTCGTGGCCCGTTTCTTAGAGTATTGCTCCGGTATTCATTTGGTGTTGATCGGAGACACCACGGTAAACTAACGATCAGAGGAGCCGCCCGCCAAAATTCTCCTCCAGATACTGAATGCGACCTAGCTGTCCAGGTAATGTTGGAAACTTTGCCGCCGACGGGACTCGAAAGTTCTAACCTCTCGGTTAGAGGATTTGTAGCGACATCAATTGATGCCCTCAGCCACCTCTACCGGTTGGAGTCTGGGGAAGTTGCCCATTCTCACAGGATCGCCAAGTTTCTCAGGTGGACAAGTAGCTCGTGCGGGCGCGGTTTGACTTGTCTGTTTGCCTGACTTGCCTGGGTTTGCCTGTTTCATCCGGTTCAAGGGAGTATAACATTTTTAGGATTTTGGAATGTTTATTTTTATAAATCGTCGACAACTGTCATCAATATTTAACGTTATCTATACAGATATGTAAAGTTTCTTAACAATTCTATTTTAACATCTCCTTCAGGCACCAATAGGAGACGTGTATTCCTTGATTTTCTAGCCCTTCTGTTGTCCGTACTGCATGACTCTGTTGAATGAATCTTTCTTGTCGGATTTCAACACCTCACATTGCCTTCTCTGAGCTTTTGATGAGGAAATGTTTCTCATTGTTGGCTTTGGAGTAAAAGAGCTAGAAATTCAAAAACAATGTTTTAGAGCTCTCAAACACTTTAACTACGTAGTTAAATTTGGAATCCTGGGCAAATTACCGGAAAACCCAACACCCTCTCAATCAAGTTTGAATAATAAACTCGCTGAATAATTTGTTTGGATATTATTTTATTCCGTCGTGTTCATTTTTGAGAAGGGGCGGTATTGATTTTTTTGCTTCATTATTGTGAATTTTCAGATAATATATCAGGTATTGGAAGAATCAGTCCTCTACAATGCTCTAGAAGCAATCATAAATTAGCGTATGATGCCTTTCAAATGTTTTGTAGTAACTATTTTATTACAACTATTAATTTGCAAGTTGGCAAGTACTCTACGAAGTGAACAAGAAATAAGTTTAAGCATTTTGAAATGAAAACGAAAACACGCTAAATGTTGGAATTTCTCACATAAAATTTCATTGAATTATTATTCAGATGAATCGTTGTAATAAGCGTCACTTCAAAGAGCATTTTGCCTCGGTTTCCATTCTAATCGGATTATAATCCAATTGGATGGCACCAATATATCATTTTGTGAGAAGGAAAGACGTGAAATGACTCTAGCGTATGACGAATTGGAAAGTACAACTCTGATTCTTGAGTACTGAGAATAAATTTAATCTTTTGCAACATGAAATGAAGGTTGATTCCAGTATATCAAATTATATCTTTCCAAATTTTGAGTATGATAAATGAATGGGGGTAGAATTGGGTTAATTTGTGAAAAAAGGCGAAGAGTACCTGCACAAGTGACATTCAATGCCGGATAATCAGTGAATTTCGGAGTAATAAGGCACAACCCAGAACCTGTTCTGTGTTTTGCAGCAATGAGCTTTGGTTTCGCATTACCATCAACAGTTCTTTTTCGTCACCACGAGCCTATTTTTACAGTATTTTCCCACTTCCATCTTACTATTCTTACATTTTTAACTTATTGCCTAATATGTATGTACGTGTTTTATTTTTTTACTATCTATCCAAATTTTGAAATATCTGAACCTTAATTTTTGCATCCGAATTGAGAATATTTTGAATTATTCATTCTATTCTCGAAAAGTTCAACAAATATTTATCTTTTTTTGCTTACAATTTCTAATAGTGTTGGTAGGTTATATTTTAACATTATAAATTAATACATAGGAATGCAGTTCAGTAATATTCGTAGTTTATCCAATCTATACTTCATTCATCTAAACATTCATTTTATTTTAAGATTTCTGGTTCAACATTTTCTTGTTTTTAAAACGCTCAATATTACTATATTCTCGTTAAATTTGCATGTTACAATCTTCTATAGTGTAATTTTCAAAATAATTTTCTTGAATTATCTCTCCAAATATTTGGATTTCTAAACTGTGCCTGGCTGAAATTTGTCGTTAATAATTTCGAAGTGGTCGGCCTGGATAGCTGAGGTCGCTACGGCTTATGGGCCGTGGCTGCTTCGATTCAAAGGATGTAGGGTTTCAATCTCGCCCTGGGCATTACTGTTTGTGTGGGTACATGTGTCCATATGTGTTCCCCTTACAGTTACTTCAATGTTAAAAATCACAGTGGTCTCTATATGACCAAGCAGTTAAAAAGCGATCTTCAAATGCATCAAATCCATCAATCAATTAATTCCATGATTTGTTGGATTCATTTCGCCCCGAATAGTAAAATAACTATTAAAAGAACAGAAAAAATTATTTGATGACCTTGTATAAAAATACAACCTTAAATATTCATGTCAAATGCAACTTTCAAGACATATTGCAGGATTTTTTGAATCTATATCGTAAAATAACTCCGAAATAAAGCGTTCTATGGCATGAAAAACTCAAATTTTGGGGCCGAAGCAATCAAAGAAATTGTTCTTACACATTAATGTACAGGAAGGTATTTTTGAACATTTTATTAATTTTTTGTTTGCGGGTGGGGGAGAGAGGGAGAGACGAAGAAAGACAAAGGGAGATAAAAGGCAGAATGTCTGCCGGGTAAATATCTAAATAAAGAAGTCACAAAGTAGTTTTTGTGTTTGTCAGAAATTAGTTACTTTTCCTTCTGAAATCCTGAAATCAGATCTACCGCCTTAATACAATACGTCAGTGTATTCACGGGCGGCGGGGGCGCCGGCCAGCGCTGCAAGTAAGCGAGAGAGCAGCGCGCGGACGTCTCAGTGGGGGCGTGAGCAGCGAGTGGAGGGGAGGGGAGTGGGTCACGTCGCGGCTTAGCCGGTCTCGGAACCGCAGGGCGGACTGGCGACCGCGGTCAGCGGGGCGCACACCACCCGAGTTATTATACCCAGGAGCGGCTGAGCGCGCTGGCTTAGGCCGTAAGCCGCAGGATCGGCCGGCCGAGCTGCCGGCGCGGCTGCATTGGAGCGGGTGGCCAGGTGCAGGTACGGTCGGGTAGCGAGGAACGCGATCAAAAGCGGCGAGTTGCGGAATGGAGAGTGGGGTTGGAGGGAAGGGAAGAGATAAAGTTGTAAAGTGATGGAGATGGTGAGGAAGGCGGATGAAAATTATCTAAAAACAAGATATGCAGATTGTATTCAAGTAGTGAACCCGGCAACGATTCGCCATTGCAATTAATTACACTTCTTACGCTACTGACCATGTGCTTGTTAATCACGCTTTACGCTAAGCTCTGCAAAAATTTTAATAGATGACTTTCTCGCGAGCATGCGTTTGTTCTGTGTCCTGGTGTGGACATGGTTGTAAAGTATCTTACAGGTAAAGCGTTCTTCCTCAAGTTTTTGCATGCATTCGCCCTGACACTGTCGTGGAGAAATTTGAGTTCCGAGGTAACGTTCAAGTAATAATTCCGGCCGATGTTTCACAATCTCAGAGCAGAATACGCAGCGAAGACGCGCTTAATACTTGATAGTGCGGCGGGCCTTGCGTAGAGGCTGGTAGGGAAGGTGGATTAAGGGTAGGCAGGGGCGGCAAGGAACGGGGCGAGGGACGGGGTACGATGGAGGGGAACAGGGAGAGGGACAGGGACGAGGGACAGACGGGACAGGGACAGGAGAGGACGGAGCGAGGGACAGGACGGGGATAGTTACAGGGCAGGGGAAGGAGGGACGGGACGAAGACGGGACGAAGAAAGAGCGGAGGGAGCGGGAGGGCAGAGGACCGGTACGGGAGGGATGCGGCAGGGGGGAAATATCAGGACGCTGCGGAGGCGTGCCTATTCGTATGCGAGGGGCCGCGAGAGTAGTGGGGGCGCGGGGCGCGGTGAGGCAGTGGGGACGGCGGGGAGGCGGGGGCGGTGGGGACGGCGGGGGCGGCGCGAGGCGTGTGGGACAGGTGGACAGCGGCAGTTGACGGCGACGAAGGCGACAGCAGAGGAAGGGACATGTGATGCTGAGTTTGAATAAGAGAAAGGTTCTTCTGGTGACGGTTGTTTTTGATAGAAAGTACAGGTAGAGATTGAGAGAGAAAATGAGGCGGTAGATAACTGCAAGCGATATCTCTTGTACGTAATTATTATTAAAATTTCTTTTGAATCAGTCCAAAATCTCAATATTGAGTATGCTGTGCTACAGATTTGTTAAATGAATTTATTTGTTTG
>BOPP01000036.1:1076152-1113186 GCA_017312745.1 Gryllus bimaculatus
TAACAAGGAAAAGCAGGTTAAGTTAATAAACATAACCACTAGACATACAATAATACCAAAATCAGAGAACAGCTTTAATGGTAACAAGCGAAAAGCAGCGGAGTCCGAATCCAACGCCACACGACAACCCCCGTCTCTCCTTCTCACCTGCCGCCGTCCGCACCGAGCCCCTTGAATCGCGAAAAGCCAACCAATGAATGGGCGCTTACCCCTGCGCCGCGAGCGGGTCGTCCATAAACAGCCCGGGCACACAATGAGCCAACGCCTCTCGTCTTACTATACCACCGCCACACTCACTCACAACGGTGCGTTCCACCGGACCCCATTGTTTGTCGCCGCCACGCCGCCAAACCGCACCATAGCCCCCACAGCCGCCACCGCTGCCACCCGCGCCATTACTACTACCCACACCACACGCCTCCGCCGCCGCCACCGCACCGCCATTACTACTAACGCACCACTCCTCGCCGCCTCCGCCGCCTCCACGCCTCCGCACCCTCCCGCGCCTCCGCCGCCTCCGCCGCACCGCCGCCTCCGCCGCCTCCGCCGCCTCCGCCGCCTCCGCCGCCTCCGCGCCACCGCCGCCGTCCCGCCGCCACCACCGCACACCGCCGCCACCGAAGGCACTGGCCGTGGCCACCACCGCACTCCGAACCGAGAGCCGACCCGAAGGACCCATGCCAAACCGCATCCACCGAAATTTCAACCTGGGGGTAGCTGCTCACAGACTCGGCGAGAATCGGCCTGCTCTAATCCGAATTTCGACGGCGTTCGCAAGGCTTCCGCTGCCTCCCCAAGATTTCTTTCTGGGCCCGGTCCGTGTTCAAACCAAGTCGAATTAAAGCGCTAAAGATAGCGCGCAGTAACGTTTCGTAAAGAGCTTGGCGTATTTTCCACTACATTAAATTTTTTTGGGGCATTACTAGCTCTAAGGGAAAGGAAATATAGAGAATTGTATCACGAAAGATTTACAGCAAATCTTGCCGCGGGGGTTCTGATTTTATGCGATCTATTTACGAACTTCCATTCTCCTGAGGCGACATTTCTCACACGTAATATGAACAAATCATCCTTTTTTCATGAGAGAAAGAACAACGTTGTAGTTCATTTACGCTAACGCGTTTAAATAGCGCGACAAGGAACAAGCGATAATATTCCTTTTGAATGCTCACACTATCAGTTCAACCTTACTTTGTAACAGTGTTACGACCAGCGGATTTTGTCGAGAGCTTTAGGCGTTTTGGTATTTATATCTATGACAATCATCTCAAACATCTCTTTACATTTCGTCGGAAAAATACAAGCTTTCGAGACGAGAGATAAAAAAACTGTTTTGAAGGAGTGATCTAGTGTACATAAAGAAATCACGAAACACAATGGAGAGTACTCGAACACCATGAGAAATAAAGTCGTATATTGAGGAAACCCTATATGTTTCAAGACAAGATGGATAGTAAAATAATATTATAAGTCAGCTAAAATCGACATAACCTGTAGGTAACCGAATTATGTTTTGCATAAACAACATTGTGTTAGATTTCAAATCTGATTGAAGAGATTGAACAATGGAACATTTTTAAACTTAAAATGGAAATTTCAAGAGTAGATGACGCACACTTAACAACTCGTGCATTTTTTAATCAATACTTCCAGAATTTTAATGTGTTTCGCCATTCAAATTACCACAATGCTCCATCACGTTTCACTTGCAAAACAATAATAGATTCTTCGTTCTTTGCAGTTTTAGTGACAATAATAATGAATTGAAAATAAAGGAATTCAGGAATATATACACACTAACCAAGCATTAAAGGTAAAAAGATATCTATTTATGACTAAAATTGATCAATGTAAACATTCAAAGTAAGAAAAGCGTTTAATTTTGAAAACCCAATAACAGTAAATACAATTACATTCCCTAGTACCAGTGCTCCAAATTCCAAGATAAAAAGAAAGTTTAAATCGTCAACGAAACTGAGTATCTAGGGTCTTTCGCTGCAATCATAAACAACTTAAAAACAATGATTGAAGATAAAGTATTTGGAGAAATGTGCTGTAATACAGTGATAATCTTCAGGATTTACAATTTACCCCCATTTTTTCTAAGTATTCCTCTGTACGACCAATATTTTCAAATTAGTTTGCATATTTTCTTGTTCAAGCTGCTTTCATCTTCACCTTGACTGCCTCTAGCACGGCGGTAGCACATTCCCACAAGATATGCGGTCTGCGAGCCTACGGCGCAGCAACAAGTCGTACTCGTCTGCGCATTTAAACGCAGCATCCCTGGAGTACGGCGAGCGAGATGTGGGCCGCGGAGAACAGACCGGGCGGGCACCCTGATTGCAAATTTAACCGGCGGTAGGCGTGTGACAACGACGCGCTCGCGCCGTCAAGGCTGCAGAGGCAGTGGACGGCTTGGCTTCAGTTGAAGGTGGTGGCGGAGGCTTGGGGGGTGAAGATGGCGAAGGCGGCGGCCGCCAGAAAGTGGCGACGTCAAGGCGGTGGGGAATGGAATCGAAGTGTGGTAGCGAGGTGAAGAGGAGGCACGGCAGGGGAAGGTGGACGAGCTAATAGATCGAAAAAAAAAAAACAGACTAAGTGGAGGGGAAGCAATGGTGGTTGAGTCTAAATCCCGTGGAGGGGACCGAGGGCGGGTGACTTGGTGATGCCATGGAGGCGGTGGATAGCGGGCGAGGTGTTGTGAAGATTAGGAGGAAAGTCGAGATTGAAGAGAACGGTAAAATCGGCGTTGGTGATGGAAGTATTGGGACATAGTGGAATATGGGAATGCGAGAAGCAGCAAGGATAGTGTGGAAGCAGAGACAGCAGAGAATATGTAAAGCACCAAGGAATGGGAACGGGTTTTGTGAGATGTAGATCGGAGAATGTTGCCTAAGGCAAAGAAGCAGTGTAGGCGGCGCAAGGGTAAGACTAGAATAAGAGTTGGAAGGGAATGGATGCGTTTTTGTAGAGCCATAGGATGCGGCAGGAGGAGGGATGGTTGGTCCGGTGAAGGAGGTAGCCGGGGTAGTGCAGGGGGCAGGGATTGAGAAAGTGGTGAAGGCCTGCGAAGGTAGTGGAAATGAGATTGACAGTGTTGAATGGAGTGCAAGGCAGCGCAGCGGACGCGAAAAGCGCGACGGATGTCAAGAGTCATTGCGGACCATGGTGTCGCCGGAGACTGCCAAGAAAAGCGGCGGGGTCGGTGGGGGCGTCAGGCGGGGGTTTGGGTCGGTGGGGCGGGGAGGGGGGGGCCGAGGTCGGCGGATGGTGGCTGAGGCGGCGGGGACGGATGTCATGGGTGGAGTCATTGCGGACCGGTATGTCCGGCGGACAGAACTGCCAGAAAAGCAGCAGGTGTGGTGGGGGGTCGGGGATCGGGGCGCGAGGCGGCAGGGGCGGTTGGGCAAGTGGGGCGGAGGGGGGTCCGAGGTGGCGGGGGCGGCGGCGGGCAGGGCGGGGCGGGGCGGCCGGGGGATCGGTTCGGCGGGGGCAGCGGGGGCGGTGGGCTGCGGGATTTGAAGAGGTGATTTGGGTGGCGGGGGGACCGCGGGTGCGGCGAGGGTGGCAGGGCAGTGGGGGCGGCGGGGTGGTGTTGTCTGTCCGACAGCGCAGACAAATGGGCGTGCATTGTCAACGGCGCCGGCGCCAATTTTCCTATCTTGCAGGCCGTCTGCGCCGCCGCCGCCGCCGCCGCCACACCGCAGAACACGCCGCTGGCGCGGCGCAGTACAGTGGCAGGATTGGCATTGTCCCGTGACTGTTTTTTGCAATAGTCGTGAGGGCGTAATTGTGTGGTTCAACTACCGAGAATTACCCCCAGAAAATGAACGGAAAACTGACGGGGTTGAGCTACGGAATGGGTGAAGAATGATTGTTACAAGCAAAAATAAGCAAGACAGTTTGGCACAACAAATATATTGCCGAAAACAGTAATAAACAAAATTATCTAATGCTATGAAAATCAAGTAAAAGAGGAGTCTAATTTCTAGCTTACATATTGTATGCAGAAATCTGATAAGAGAAAGAGCGGCGGTGCGGCAGACGGAGAAACAATGTACAATGTTTAATAAGGTCCAAGCACATGATGGTAAATCAGAAAACGGAAACGAATGCAAACAACCAAACAAGGCAAGAGATTTTCAAATTTCCTGAAACAATTTTCTTTATAAGTTCACTAGCTGGACAATCATTTATCATGTATTCTCTTTATCTAAAATTGAAGTAAAATTGGTAATAAGAGGAAATGGAGTGTACATAAGTTTGGATAGTTCTTTGTACCAGACGGTATTCATCAATACGTAGAATACATTGTATTTGATAATGTCATAAATGATATTTTTTCGACGATCCTAATAGGGAATTTTTTATTTTGTTTAAAATGGTCTCCATTTTAAAAACTAGAACCATGCTTTCTAAAAATTAAAGTATTTGATTTATATTTAAAAGTCTGGAAAAACAGGCTTTGACAGCAAATTAAACTGTATTTAGAAAAACAATTGAAATGTATTTTCAATTCTAAGTCTATTCAAAAACGTTTTAAACTTTTATTTTTAAATGGCAGTTTTCTGGACGTATTTACGAAAAACGTACATTGCGTGGTAACTAAATGTGAATAATAAAACGCACATATATACCTATGGTTTTCCAGTACAGTGTGAATGTTGTACAACAATCGGCAAGACCTCTCAATGTGATGAACTTTAAAAAACACCTCTGCACCGCGAAGGAAACAGACGGCCACACCGAAAATACTGCTCTCTAGCTTACACCAATTTGTAACCCAAAATGTTGGGTCCATTGTAATTTTATATTATTAAAATGCTAAGAAGCTACAAAATATTTTACAATACATTACCAAAACCATTGGATTTTCTTTGAAAAAACTAGAATACATAATTGTGAGGGTAAAGCCACAAATTTCCAAAGTAATCAAAATTATCCAGTAGCGGTACGGGGATGGTGGAGCCATTGTTCACAACATTCGAAGGCCGCAGAATTGAATCTTGGGTTAGCATAAACATAGTTAACGCGCGGGCCAGCAGAGTTCACGAGTGGACATGTGTTCCAAATGTGCCAGACGAACACAATAAACAGGGCTCCGTTTGCTTTCTGACAGTGTCCATCGCACAGCATTCCCGATCGTCCTCCGAATTTGCAATTGGCGCACGGTGGAGTGCAGTGCGAGCGCTTCAAAGGAGAAGGAGAGAAACAAAAACTTTCAAGAGCGAATCAGGTTTATCTAAAAGAAATCCATTAATTAACTGCTTTTACAAATTTAAAATCGAGTACTTCAATGCTAGTGTACCCATGTGAGAATTGTATCTTGAGGAAATCCGACTCCCTTTCTGTCACATCCTTCTGAAAGGAAAAATATGTCACAGAAATTGAAGAAAAAAATCACCAAATTCAAGATACTGTACAACCTACTCTTACAATGAGTGATGGTACTTAGAAGAGCCGAACTGAGTACTAAATATATCACAGATGTAATTGCGTGAAGTAGTATGCGTCGTAAGAAGCGTAGCAATATTAACACCAGAATTTGTAATAAAGTTCATTAATTTATTAGAATCGACAGAAGTGAAATGAAATAATATTTTCGAAGAAAGTAAAAATATATAAATGACAATTTCTCACTGAAAGTTGAGTAGTGTAGAAGTAGAAATATCTCTTATATTTTCATTGAACAAATCAATGGCAAAATATATTTTTCATGGCAAACTAAAAACAACAATTATAAAGGAGAAGAGGTAAAAAGCTATTAATTCTGATATTTTGAAGTACAGAAAGCTGAAAGTGAAAATGTTATAAAGTGGGGTACTATACAATATTATAATAGGGTTGAATATTACATTTTATTTTATTTTTCCAATTACGCAGATTCACCATATTAAATTCTTTGTAATCAGCAAAACTCGAGTTAATTAGTGTTATTGCAAAAATATTTTGTCATTAAATTCATGAAAGAAAACACATCTTCATTCAATTCAAACTTAAGATAGTATTTGTACACAATGTCTCAAAAGCACTTGCATATTGAAATGTTTCTTTCATGCAAAATTAAGTCACAAAATGAAAAAGTCAACAATTAAATATTAAATCCAGTGGACATGATAATATATTCATCAATAAAAGTCACGTTTTTAAACGCAAACGTTCAGTCAGCACACGTATAAACGCGTTGATTCCGCAAGTAGTGGCAGGTTGAAGGTAAACCCCTCCTCAAAAAAGTAATTTTTTGCATTCCAGCATTATAAAAGAACCTTCTCTGTTGCAAAAGTTCGTTCATAATCGGGCATTTTACTGCACAAATTATGACGTTTTGATTTTGTCCTGAATGATTGCGACATCACACATTCAGCCAATCGTAGCGAGAGAATGGGGGGAGGTAGAGCTAAACGGAACAGCCGACCACCGTTTACTCGCACGATGTCAAATACCCGAATCGTCACAGGGAAGTTGTTTCGCAAAATTAAGTTTGATTCTCTTATAAATGTATAACGCTGTTAAACAAAAAATATAGTATGCAACTCGTTTATAATGTTGCTTTATTACATTCGTACAAATATAAAAACTCTCTCCTAAAGTCGCTCGTTTTGAAAACATGTACTCATGCAATAAAGCTTAACATTATAAACGAATTGCATAAACTACCATTTCGACGCGGCTCGTCGCAACGCTACCCACTGTGCCCATCGCCGCCCAGCTTCAGCCGATGCATCGGACGCCACACGCTTCGCATCCTTCCACCGGACGGCGCCGTCCATCAGCAATTAAAAGAAGGGCGCACGGCGTGCGAGCGATGGGCGATGTGAGTACGTCGCAGGCAAATGAGCCTCGTCCATGGGCTAACGGCGCGGCGATAACGCAGCGCGGGGCCAGCGAGGCGATGCCTGCGGCCACACAGGCAGGGCGGCGCCGGACTTCGCCGATGCATCGATGGGTACGGCGATGGGACGGAATCAAATTTACTCTAGCGCAGGAATTGACGCGACTGAGTGTTCGGACGCGGCGTGATGCACTGCGATTAGAGAGCGTAGCGAATATACTTTTGGTACTCTCCTAAGATTGAGTAACGTAAAGTACAGGAAATAATATTACGAAAAGTATATAACCTAAATATATTACCAACGACAAAAACTATGCAAAATTACAGAAAGTATGATGCAAAATGAACTACTAGTTCTACAAGATATGAAATGCGAGACAAAAATATTAAAGAGATCATGAACAGACAAATTTCGCAAAGGACAATTAAAAATTCTAAAAATTATTGCAATATACAGATCAACAATGATCGATTTATATGACTTAAAAGAGAAACAAATGCGGTTTAATCGTAGTGTTGTAATAGCTGTTGAATATCAGAGACTGAGGAAACAACAACATGATATAGCAGTTCTCAAAGTTTTCCAGGAACATAAATTTTGTTTAGTTCTGTCACTAAGAATTCGGTCCAGGAAAAAATTCCAGAAGCCTTTTATCAGCAGATGTATATGTTTCCTGTGATATATTTGAATGTGTGATATACCACCTTGAGAATTGTCGCCTTCACAAATAATATTTCAAAAAACTCCAATAGAACTCGCAGAATCGATTTTTTAAAATTTTGAATCTGAGGTTTATTTTTATAAAGTGCATTGTCGTCGAGATATAAGCAAGAAGTTGATAAAAGTGCAAAATATAGTGGTACGTTTGAAATTTTCTTTGTAAAGCTGTAGTTTATCGAGACAACAAACATCAAATTTGAATTCGAATTCGAACACACACACACAACATCACAGAGCGCAAAAAGGAACGGTGTGAAAAAAACTTACAAAATGTTTTCGTGATTTTTTGAGCATCTACTAGCTTTGAGCATGACTGGACTAGTTCTACTAAGTAGACAATTGATCATAACGTCTCAGCTTGTTTAATTTTAACAAAAACTTCGAATGCATGTAAAGTCTTCAGTACAACAGTCATAAAATAGAGATCAGAGGGATGTGGGGCATAAAACTCAAGTCGTACTGTAATGAAGGACTGGTTAAAATATATCTGGGATTTGCTTCACAAGATTTATGCAAAAATGTTTTCAAACTTCCAGGTCATTTAAATGACGGAAGTGCAAGAAAGAGGGTTGCTGGGAATTATTATTATTATTATTATTATTATTATTATTATTATTATTATTATTATTATTATTATTGAGTGTAATTATGTTTCAAGACTGACGATCAGACAGGTTTTAGCGATCAACTACGAAATCTTTTGTACTCTGTATATTAGGAATTGAAGATGTTGGGCTCATGCTATCATTTATGTTTTAAATCATTATTTTACCACAAAACGAAGACACTGTTTTCGAGTAATGCATGATTTTAACTACATTACAATGGAGAGTTTGTTGTATGTGCGCCTGTTTATGTATTTATAGCAGACTTTTCAACATTCCATTTTTTGTTTTTGTTTTTAATAAATTTGATTCACATCTGGGAGTAATTTGCTCTGAAACAGAGCTCGTTTACAGGTTTTTTCTTGCAAAATGCACAAATGGTACTTTCGTCCATTTACTTACATACTTATTACTTTTCGTACAGTATTACTTGTATAGAAGTGACAGCGGTGTTTGGGCATGATATTCGGCTTGAAATTCGAGGAATCGCGAAATCAGTCATATCGTTTAGGGAATATCAATTTAGGAGAAAATCTTCTGAATGATTTAGTCTTCAGAGTTCTTCACAGACTTCACATTCGATTTTTCGATATCAAAACATGGATACAGCACAAAATAAGAGGATTTATTTTTAAAACTTTTGCAACTGCATTTATCCATATTTTCTGTACTAGTGCCCTGTAGTATACGTTTTCTGACGAAAATTTGCAGTTTTTTCACGAAATCATTACATAACTTTCTCTCTAGTCTGTGAGAAAAATGTAAAAAGAGCCTGCTTTGAGTCACAAATGACCGTCTGACATTTGGATTCATCAAGTGTTTTGGAAGGGCGGATTACGAACCAGTAAAATACAATGAAGTCTCCAGCAAAAATCTTTGTTTAAGTTCAGTTGACGCCAGATACGAGATATCATGAGCTGCATATGAGAGAATAATTAATAGTATTGAGTTGTCATAGCAGATAATTATGCTATTTCCTTAACTTGTGATTTGAACCCCGGTTTGCAAAGTACCACTATACACTACCCTACAATGTCCTATTCACTACCCTTTTGTATACTTGTTAACTCGAAAATTTGTTTCTCTCATTAATTTGAAGATATATTCTATAGTTAAACAGTTATTCCTTCTAGTGCATCAGAATTTGTTTTTAAAAAACTTCGAGATGTATTTGCTGCACAGTCTTGCTAGAACACATGATTAATCAATTTGCGGTGGAGAACTGTGGTAGAACTACGACAGACAGCAAAACAAAGAGAAAGGAATATACCTGTTATTAAGAAGATGTTCAAAATACTAGATGATATATTTTTAAATTTTTCATCGTAGAAATACATTAAACAAAAGCTAGAGGACGAGACCAGTAACCGGGGACTCAAAAAGTTGCGTTCCGAGCGTACTAGGCAAATGTTTTTATTTTTCACAAAATATGTTTTAGACTCTTCAATTTTCAAAACATTAGAAAATGAAAAAGAGGAAGCGCCTTGAAATCACGAATTGCTATCTATAAAAACAAAGAACAAGAACTTATTAGTAACAAGTAATAAGTAACTATTAACTCATGAAATTGTAAGCGGAGGGAGAGCGAACTTCGAACTAAGTTAACTGCAATACTACGAGTAAACTCAGAACGAGAGAAGTCGAAGGCAAAGTGGCAAAAAGTTGGGTTCTCTGCTCGGAAACAGTTGAACCTGCGCTTCCCATTAACCAGATTTCTTTCTGAACAACTCCAACTAGACTTTCCCTTCGTTTTGAGCAATATATTGTAATTAACTCCTTCGACTAGAGAATTGTAACGTTTATAGCAATTCCCCATCGTCACGACCCCGAACTGCAGTAGAGTATGTACCTCCTCTTCAAGTGAAACATCTGTCGCAATACTTTTCATTGTTTCGTCGAGACTGCTCCTGTTCCTCGTTTTCTGCTTCTTCGGATAACAAATAAAAGAAAAATACACCTTATCCGAATTTCCACTAATTGTCTGTCGATGGAAAATGTTTTTGTTTCAGCTGAACAGTATAAATAAAATATTTGTAGAGCGAAATTGTCTGGTTTATTTGAGCACATTAATGTAAATGAACATCGATCTAGATAACTTTTAGTTTAGAAATTTGAAAGTAAGTTATACATAAGTTTGATACCAATGTGAAGGTTTTCTTTACACAAGTAAAACATTTCTATCTGTTTATCGATTTACAAATATTTATTAACATATTTTAGGTCATTCTAACTTGTTGCAAACAAGCTCTTCGCCTAATAGTTTGCCCCAATCCACTTCTACTTATGCATTTTTAACACACTAACACCTAATTTAAATTAGGAGCAAAACAATATGACCGCAATATAAAATTTAAAATTACATTACTTTATATTCGTTATTCTAATGAAATAATCGAGTAACACTCCAGACAAACTTATATATGATAAAAAAACCTATATCTGTTTGATCGAATTTTATGCCCTGCCATTCATCTGTGTGCGATAAAACCTGCCTGTTCATCTGATTGCGATTAAACGTCGTCTTATTGCTTTCAATTGCGCATAGAATATAGGCACAGTGCAATGGGAATGTGCGTATGTCTGTCGCAAGTAGAAGCGCGTTCATGATTGTATGTGATTATGCCAACTGAAGTGCATCTGAAAAGAAGATCTATGCAACCCGCTTCACCATTGAGTATTAAGGACTTCTTCGCTGCATATTCTGCCCCTGCAATTGAGAAGTAACAGCCGGAATTACTGAAGTTGAACGTTCTCGCTGACAAGTGAATCAAATGTCCTCAACACAGTGTCATAGGGAATGTATGTCCAAACTAGGAGGAGGTCGTTTTAACAATAGCATATTTGACAACAATGTCCAAACCAGGATATAGATCAAACACACACTCGCAATAAAGTATTTCATCTTTTAAAATGTGTAAAGAGCATAGCGTAAAACGTGATTAACAATCACGAGACCAGTAGCGTGTGAAGTGTAACTACATTACAACAGAAAAGCATTTCCACGTCCACTGGTTTCATATAATTACGATTTATGTAGAATACATCATTTAGTAAAGACATTTTCACTGCATTTTGTGGTTTAGGGTAGACATCCACGCCAGTGCCCCTATACGTTCATTAAAGCTTGCAATATGACTATCTTTGACAAAAAACAAATAAAAAACGTACATACATAACATGAAAAACTTAATAGTTTTCACAGAAGAACTTGAATGTTAAAACTTCAAATCCGTTTCTAGTATTAAATTACAAATTTACTAAAGTTTTTTAGAAATCCAGGCAATGACTTACATTAATGTCAACGCACAGGAAAAATATTTATTTGATATTTTCTTTCTAGTTAAGTCATATGCTTCAACGGGCCACAAAATTCATCGGAATAAGTACAGCATCCACTCTTTCTTGTTTCGTCATAAAATTTTTAAATGTCTGTAGAACTCGGTGCAAGATGTGAGAGATCGTGTAGAGTACATTCCCGACTCGCGATTAAATCGTCACAGCAACATTCGCTGAAATAAAATCAATAACACAATTATCATGTATGATGAAGCAATGTGACATTCCTGCAGTATATCCTCCAACGCCCTCCGAAAATAATTTGTTAGCGTCACGTTGAACAAATACATTTTACGACTGTTTCCCATTCGACTACCAATTCCACTGCAAAGTGCTGAGATAAGCTGAAACAAATAGGAAACGGATTTCATTCGAATACGGTCTAGGAAATGTTTCGCGCATTGGGCAACATGCGACTGCATTGAAACTAAGATGAATATGCACGTATAACCTACTCATCCAACACATCACATGCTCAACACGTGAGTATAATTCAGTTACGTTTACATACAAAACAGATGACGGTGCCACATCACAATTTGCTGAATAGATGAAAATTTGATGGAAATGAAAACCTTAGATCATTTGTAATTTACGTCACTATATAATTGTTTATTATTATTATTATTATTATTATTATTATTATTATATTATTATTACTATTACTATTACTATTATTATTACTATTATTATTATTGTTAATATTGTTCCTCTAATTCACCACTAAAGAGGTAAAGGTCGGTTGATTATAAGATCTACTCCGGGTTGCAACCAGCTTTCTAAGGACCACATGTAGCGACTATCTATTACAATACTTTGGCCTCGACAATATTACGGCCTCTAGAACACTTTGCGCAAAATGTTGTTGCTGTTCCCAATAAAGCAATGTCTTGCTCTTCCCAGTCGTCAAAGACTTTGGTGCTTAGCCAAGTTCTTACACAAATTTTGCGGAAGAAATCACAGATCACTGGTGACTATCGGGACGGCATGTGGTTTGCCGCTCCGCATTCGGCAGATCTCCATTTCCAAATTATTTTATTTAATTCGTTTCTCTGACGCTTCGTTGCAAAGTGTTGATCGCTCGGCACTGCCACGTCAATAAGTGGACACGATTTTTCCTCCAAATACCAGATAACAATATCCGGTTTGTTTTTCGCTACCCCGCGATCAATTTGAATTTGTTGGCCGTACAGTGTTGTACACTGTTATACAGACTTGACCTGTTTTGATGAGTGAGAGTACCACATAGAGCATGTGTTTGGAATTTTAAGGTTGGTACAGATTATTATTATTATTATTATTATTATTATTATTATTATTATTATTATTATTATTACTATTATTATTACTATTATTATTACTATTATTATTACTATTATTATTACTATTATTACTATTATTATTATTATTATAATTACTATTATCATTACTATTACAAATGTGACAAGTTGAAGAGTGGGAAAACAGGGAATATGATAGACGAATTAAAAAGTATATTTTAATTGAAACTCATTGATTTCTTTTTCCCCTTTAAATACCACATTTGCTCGGCGGCGATTTCCGAATGAAGTCTACGGTGTTCCGTAGAAAGTTCTTAACTAGTCCTCGCCACCACGCAATGCTAAGCGGCCATAGCGCAGCAAGCAAAGGGGACCGGACACAGGGGACGGGTACTGAGGACGGACGCAGAGGACGGCGAGGCCGGCGGCGGGAGACCAGGCACATTTTATACCTCCCGGATGGTAATGTGCTCATGCATATACATGGTCACAGCGTCGCATCTCGCCTAAAGCGAAGTTCGCCTCCAAACTCCCAACTCTTTGTGCACGTGCTCTAATCCACGGGCACGCCCAAGCAGTACGTAATTCGGTACGGACTTGTTTTTTAATGGTTTAAATGTTTGTAGTAATGAGCGACAGTTCTGCCCTGGAAGTTCTTCTGCCGGGACCAACGATGCCATGCTAGGGTAGCGTGAATAGAATGAAATGAAGGAAAATATGAGGATGGTTTTCCAGTGAATAATCTGCTAGCACAAAGAATAACTTTTATGTTGAGTTGGAATATGAATTTTTACAAGTGAGATGAATATCATAAAAATACTCGTAAAATATCCTGGAAAATAATTTTGATTCTTGTGTATGGCACAGAAGCAATTTTCTTAAATTAAAAGCAGAGCAAAATGGAGTAATTATATCCTATAATGTATCAGACACTGTATTTCAAAATGAAATTGATAAATTTATAATATAAAGCTCTTACCTTCCCTAATTATTCTATATTACAAATGACTCGAAAATGGAAGTTTATGTTTCTAATGCATGTTATCGTTTTTGTAAACTCAAAGAAGCAAAAAATAAGCTCGCCTTTCTTACAAATGGGATCGTATTTATGGTAGAGTGGTATTCGAGAGCCATACATTTTAATTTACATAAATTCAAAATAATTATTTAATGCTCGGCATTGGAATAGATTCACGACAGTGAAACAGGGGTATCAAAGTTTTTGGGTAGAGAGAATCCTTTTTCACTGTTTTGTACAGCTCAAAAGAAAAGCAAATGACATAGAATGACAAATGACAAGGGTGAGCATTGTGCTATTCATGCAAACAACTGTATGACATAAGGGAAGAAAACTAAACGTTTTCAACACTTCACAATGAACATATAAATGCGATTGTTTCATGTACTGGTGTATGGACTCCCAGGCGCTGTAATACTCTCGTGAAAATATTTAAGAAACAAAATTTTGATAGTATTACTCAACAGAAAAAACAAATGTTCTGGTAGGTGTAGCAAAACAAACTCTCCTTTTTAAAAGAAGCCTGTGAAAACATAGTTTACGATATGATTCATTTTCTAGCAATCGTTTTAGCTACATACAAACTTCATAATATAAACCTGTTAGTTCCAAAAGATTTATTTTTCAAGTTTCAACAAGTTTTCTGCAAAACACTTTTATTTATTTTATCACAACTTATGTCAACAGGAAACGGTCGTTCATAAAATAAGCATTTACAGGATTCAAAACAGACTTTACGCTGATGTAAAAAAACGGTACTTCCACAATCAGCCGGATCAATTGTTTCGTTTTCAGTACGGGTGATTCATTACAGATGTGACTATTTAAACTGATCTCACCTGACCAATCCGGCATTGTAATCTGGTTGTACTACTTACACATAAAGAAGACTCCATAATGAAAGTTGCACAACACAGGGGGAGGGACTCGTCAACCAGCAGTGGCCTTCAAATCCGGAATCCCTGGCTGTAGAAAGACCGGCGAGGTCGTGAATAGCCCGGCTTCGCTTTGTCTCGTCAGTCTCATAACTTGCGCTGGTTCGCTTGGCTTTGTTTACGTTTCCGCCCGAGAGCGCTCAGGAAGCAGGCACCCGGCCACGTTGCTTTGCGCGTCATCAGGAGGTCCGTCACAGAAGAACGCAGCGCGTTTGAAAATTGAAGCTAAATTCGGCTACACAGACAAAGCCATCTTTCATGGCGAGGAAATTGCCGTTGCGGAGAGAGAAGTTCTGCCTACTTTACAACGGCTGTGACAAGATGAAAGGACTAATAGAAAGATGATCGTGGTTCTAGCAGCGTTACGCAGTATTGAAATTTTATGTAAGAGGAAAATAAGACAAAACGCAGCTACCAAACGGGAAACAACGAATAAAGGAAATGTAGAAGGAAAGAAAGAAGTTAAGAGGAAAAGAAAGTAAGAGAAGTAAAGAAAGAAAAAAACAGAAGAATAAACTGAAATAAATTATAAAGAAATGGAGGGCAAACTAGTGGTGTACAAACACGACTTTGTAGTATGAGTTAGTTTTTCATTTGAAAGAATGCGCTGATTTTGCGGCACTTCATTTCCAGCTGTCATCAGACGGCTCAAAAAATTAAAACTGAACTGCAGATAAAGTTTCAAATAATATCTTATTAATTTCATGTAATTATTTGTCGATATCTTTCAAATAAAACTAACTGACGCCTTTACAGCAATATTATAAAATGTTTAGAAATGTTTGACATTCTTTTGATACACTGTATTGAAATAATATATTGCTCTTTGGGAAACACGATTAACAATAGTGTAAACGAAACCCACAATGAAATGTTTTGCAGGTGGCATTAATCATTTTGAAGCAACGCAACAGCTGATCTGCGTCGAAAACGCTCCACTCATCTGCGTGCGTCCCAAGTGATATTAAAGACGTGAATAAACTAGATATTGTAGATGAAACAACAAAGAATGAAGAAACGGTAAACAAAGCTACTCACTCGGCCACTTGTGATATCCACGTGCATTTAGACTATGAGTTATTTAAATTTATTACAACAAAGTTATATAACTTGTGTTCTAATATCATGCGCGTAATTGGAAAATGTCAAGGCAATGTTATAAAGATATGCGTGAATTTATAAGATAAATATACATAAATATACCAACGTTTCTTAAACATCCCATTTCAATATATAAAAAATGTGAATAATTTTGTTAAGTGACAAATTTATGGATATTTGCTTTGTAGAAATCATAATTTCTCTTATAGGGGTTCCAAAATTTATATCTCAATTTGTAATAGAAACAAGCTGGAAACACGTCCTTCTTGTAATTGTTTTTGTAACTGTGTATTACCTTTAAACTTAAAAATAAGTTTTTTCTCATGACAGTGACACTGGCTAATTGTATATTAGTAATTTAGCTAATTGGAAAATTTATTTATGAGCATGATCAAAAATGTCTTTAAAATGTCTTTGTCGAAAAATTAAATTTTTTTCACGGAAAAATTATGCATTGCTGAACATACCTTAAATGTTCTGCCCCGCCACCAAACTTCTTTGAAATCTAAGTAAACCAAATAGTTTTTATTTCAGCGAAAATACGATTTCGTGAAGTGGACTCACAATAAATAAATAAACCCTAATAATACTGACAAACACGAAATAAAAACATTCAAGAATTACGACACATCACAAATACACGTGTAATTGACAATTCATTCTATGTTGTGTTGGGCGGTTCAGCAGTCACGGCTGAGGAGAGCCGAGATTCTCTTAAGGGATGTTTTACGGCGGTTATCGTTGTGAAAAGAAATACAAAATGAAGCGACCGGTTAAGTCACCGAGAGCAATCTTTCAATTTGACTGCTGACTAGCTTCAAGCTGGCAAGCTCTCAATTTGACGAAATAATATTCACGATTCCCCTGTTTTTTCGCTTTGTTTAATGGTTTTTTCTCTGCCGTTTTTGTACAAATACGGCAGAAATATCTCTACAGTTTCACTACTATTCAATTCTTCTTTAAACTAAAATGAATTTGTAATATTTTTGTCATCGCTGTATCTGTCGATGACCGATCGCCTCGCCTCGATATATTTGTTTATCGTGATGTCCTAAGACGTAAAACAACATTAGACGAATGCGTAAGAATACATATCAGCGTATTATTCGTGGTTTTATTTAAATCTTACATTCTGAACTAATTTATTAATCTGCATGTTTTTCTCTTTAACGTAATTTCGCCACATATTTGTGCAAATAATACGTAAATATGACAACTAAATTAACGTAACAGACACCCCTCAGCAGCTTTTCAGTCTTCCAGCGTAAATAGCAAGCAAAAATTAGTTTTTTATTAATTTTAAGTAGATAGAGTTAAGGATTGTGAGTGGCGAAAACCATGATTTTAGAATCTATAATTGAGTTTATACGTGTCAAATTCCGGTTACACGGTGCGTTTCAAGTCAATGTTCGGATAGCATTAGGCTGGGTATAAATAAGGGCACTGCTAGACAGGCTATTCAATACAATTTAAAACTTTTTATTAAAAGTTATTGAAATAAAAACAATATACGCCTATACATGGACCTGAAACATCCAAATTTGAAGAGCAGCAAGTAAAACGAACCTCTCATGAGTACAGTGTTTCCAATAAAATAGTATGTTCAAAAGTATTCACGTTTTCATTTGTCCAAATTACTGTTTGCTTCGCCAGCTCGCCTTATGAGTGCTACAAAAAATGTGATGTGATTAGCTATTAGAAAACCTTTATTTTCACGGTCTCTGGCCATACTATGAGTACACAAATGAGACTAGTTTGGCCTGAAGCGTCATCGGCGAAAAACGCTCAAGCCCAGCAGATCTTGTGTAGCGAGAGGCCTTGAGAACGAAAGGCAGTTAGAGGGACGGTTGGGAGCGGGGACAGGGTAATGAAGTGGGTGGGGGGGGCGTCTCATTTCCAAGGCGCCGCACGTGGTCTGCAGGGAGGGGAGGGACGTGGAGGTGAGGCAGAGTGCCGAGTGCGGCGGGGCGGGGCCTTTCCCACTAAAAGGGCATGCATATTTGAGACCCCGCGCCATGGACCGGGCCCCGCCCCCGTCGCTTCGGAGAACGCGAATTGCGAGCTGTGAAGCGGCGCACCCGCCCTCCAGAATACGCGGCTCCCGGAGGAAAGCGGAGGTGCCCACTCTTTCTCAGGATTTGTACTTAAATCGACTGCACTTGCGTATGGCCTGCTCAGTTACGGAGGTTATTTTTGACAATCAATGCTACCAAAAATTGGTGTGCGGTGAAGAGTTCGTTGACTAAAACATTTAATGAACTTCTACTGACATAAACTCGCATTTAATGAACGCTGGCTAACTTATGCTGGATTTGCTGTACTTCCTATTATTCTTATCATTCCACCAACTGGGCAATGGTATCGTCAAGTAAAATGTTTTATGTAACAAGAATACCAGGAAAGTACACTTGAAAACGTTAATAAATTATTACTTACTTGCATAATTTATTGATTAAAATTTCGTTTATTGCCAGATGCTCAACTGTTTTAGAAACTGATACAAATAGATAACCTATGGAAATTAACAAACCATATAGTAGTTAATAACTACACACTTATCAGCTATTGAAACTGAGGGTTAATTCAAAATATCCAACAAACCAGCAAGGTGACATTTCTGTTATCAGTGATGATGCTGTTTTGGAGAAAATAAATTTGTAAAACGACATTGTTTTGAATCAAATAAAGGTTATATTGGCATTCTGAAGAATCAGAATTGTATGAAACACTACTTATTGATAGACTGTATGGCTAACATTAACATTAAAAATTTGCAGTCGCGCGAAAATATATGGATAAATTACTTGTGACGCTTCAGGTGCGAAGCACGTAACTATACGGACGCAAAGCTTGGATTTTATTGATTGATATTTTCAGACTCGACAACTGCTATTATCATTATTCGAGTTAGTGGTGAGAATTATTTTTAGAGTTTTCTTCCCTTGCTAGATGGTGATATCCATCACTCGCCTACTCGAAAGGGCTTGCGAAGGCATTGGCTGGTTTCCCGACATGTGTGTGCATTTTAAGAACAAGTGTTTCTGGGTGAGGAAATAGGATAGGACAAGGAAAAGGAAGGAAAGGTTGGGCGCGAATCCTAACCAGTTTGTTAGTGTACTAATTCAGAATTCGCCTGATACTGTTAGAAGAAACAACAGAAAACTATCGACCAGAGCAACGGGCCGCTAGAATTCTCCTTCAGACAGCAGCCGAATTCGACCCAACTACATAGCTACGGTCGAAAATTTGCCGCCGTCACATCTCGAACCCTAAGTCCACTCGATTAGAATCGCTGCAGAGCCAGTGGTGAAGCTGACTCTGAACTGAACTCAGCCGTTATGAACACGCGGACGGAACTATAAACATCCTTCGTAAAGGCGAACTTGCAGTCTCTCGTGGTGTGTTTTGGACGTTTTCTCACGGAGTATGTATCATTGTCATCAGCAGGATTACGCTGTATAAACAACATTACTTGCTCTATCGCGATACAGATGACACTCAGAGAGCCACAGACAATTGTTGTTCATCTTCTAGAAGAATAGAAGTTTGACAAATTAAACATATTTGTACTGTAAAACAGGTTAATAAGAGCAAGCGATAAAACGTCTGGGCCCACTAACTTTCGTATAAAGCAAATATCACGAAATTTGTTAGAGAAATCTCAATATTCTGTGTTATCAATAACGCTTACCGTTTTAAACAAAGGTTTTTCCATTTTAATTTTTATTTAGTTTTAATGAAAATTGGAACCATACCATACTTATCAATTAACTTTTTTCTAATAGAGCAAAACATTTCTAGAAGAAAGCCAGCAATTTTACAGATTATTTTGAAAATATCACAAGGTATTCATGTACAAAACTCCCAAATTAAATTATCTTCATGATACGAGCAGGACTCAACCAGCTGTTACTTCTGACAACTTTACTAAGTTTTAGCTCAAAAGATTCTTATCTTATCTATCCGTCTATCTACCCCTCCATCCAAATATACAAACGATTTTCAGATACAAAAGTGTGTGCTTGTTCTCGCCACATGCACTCATCTTCACTATCTTTGGAAGCACTAAGAGATCTTAATTCTATCGTGTATGCAGAGGAATAGGTGAAAATAACCTTAAACATGAATTGCATAACCGACAATATGTCTTATTGATGAGGTGATCACAATTGATTTTCTCTTTATACTGTAGTACAGAGGCAGAAGTAATCAACCATGGTGAAAACATTGTTTAATGAAAATGCGAATGTCGAGGATGGAAATTATTTTCTGGATGAAAAGTTACAAAAGAGGATCTTTAATCAATGAAAACGGACTGTTATGGCAGATAACAGACATGATCTGGAAAAAGCATACGAGTATTCTAAAGGAAAACAAAGAATTGGAACTAGCGAGATCGTGAAAGCGATTGGGAATAGATGTAGGAGACGACAAAAAATCGATTATCTAAGGGAAAAAATAGAGAACCGAAGAACATATTCGAGCAAAAGTGATTATTCTTAATCCAGGATCTCCTCAACCTATAACTGAGGTCGAATATAGAACCAAGGTCTGCCATGCTCGCACATTAGTCATCACGACGACCGGCAGCGTGGACTCAAGGCGATAAAGAAGAAAGTATTAGAGTAAAATATATTATTATTAATTCAAGATCTCAACCTGTGACTGAAATCAAATAAACAGGCAAGGTCAAACACGGAGGCTCAGTAACCATCACAGCAGCCAGAAACGTGGATTCAGGGAGATGAAGATTAAATCACTTGTGAAAGTGATTATTTTTAACTTGGGATCTTCTCAGCTCGTGACACGGGTCGCACATACTGTGAAGTTTACTATATTTCGACGATATTTTTCAAAATAATTACTGAACAAAACGTCTGTAAAAACTGTTTTGTGAAATTAATAAAAACTACAATAATGTGAATATTTGTATCAAATTTCGACTTAAACATTCGAATAAACAATTCCAGGAGCAGTCTAGTAACACCAGACGCCCAGCGGACTTGCCGGCAGCCAGCAACGCGCGGAGGCTCGACGGCAGTCGCAGTCCCCACAGCGCAGCGTCTGAAGTACTCTTCGCTGTTGCGCGGGAGGCCCTCTGCCCCCCGCCCCCCGTAGACGGCTCGTAGACGCCGCGACCTACTCCCCACGTCGACAGCGCACCAGGGCGCGGCGCGGGCAGCGATGCAGCCAGAGGCGAGACGGCGGAGCAGACGTGCACGCGAAGAGAGGACGTGGCTGTTGAAAACTGCAGCGAGGAGATGGTGGGAAAGACAGGGTTGTAATCAGCTCTGATGATGATGATGAAGAAGAAGACAATGCTGCTGATGTCAACAAGTTTGATGATGCTGACATTGACGATGATGTTTGTGACGATGTTTCTGTGTGTGTGTGTGTGTGTGTGTGAGTGTGTGTGATGCTGACGTTGATGTTAATGATAATGTCGTTTCGGGGAATGTTTGTGAAGATGAAATAGGAGACGATATTAATGCTGGTGAAGACTCTATTGATCATTGTAGTGGTATTATTGAATCCGGAAAAGATATTGTCGATGCTGATAATTACGATGGTGTTTTGGTTCTCGTGGCGGTAATGTTATTAAGATTAGAGCTGTTAGTAACTGTGTGAAACTTTGGTTATGGTGGCAATTATGTAACAGTATTATTAATAATCGCAATGGTTACGCAGTAGTAGCATCGACTGAATTTCCATGGCGGTTAATATCAGAGATACGAGCTTTCTTGTTGGTGTTGACAGGTTGTCACCTACACAATGGCCATAAAAATGAAAATCTCAGTTCTGGTTGCAGTTGTTATTATAGTGATAACGACTACAACACTGTTCCCTCTACTAACAAGTCGGAAGAATATTGATTTCAAGTTTTCCGTTTGGAACTTCATGGAATATTCTATTTTGAATGGTTTATAGCAGCTTTCCAAACTTGCATAAGTCATATCTAGCGCGATTTTTTTCGTTGGAGTAGCCGAAGAACCGGATGTGATTTTGATTCATGATTCCCTAGGCGTTTATTGCTTTGGTCAGTAGTACCGTAAGTGCATTGCATGCTTTTTGTAACGGGAGGTGGCGGTGTTCTTCCCCAGCTGAATAGTGAGATCCGGTGCCGACCAACACATCGACTTGCCAGGTTTCCCCAACGCGGAAAGAAATACCAGCGAGGTTATTACCCCGCCTCGACCTTCCGAATGGTCTGCCAACGTGTGTAATAGTGAAATGCGTCTAAATGTGTGTCTTAGTAACAGGAAAACAGGAGAAGGTAGAGGAAGAAAGTGTGACGTCATGGATACTCACAGCGACCACAGACACAGTGCTTTCATATAACAAATATATTTATTAACAAGAAAACAAAAGAAATATATACACTTAATAATCTACTTACACCATAGCTCTGATAGACCTACTATCCCCTGATCGCGGAACGATCCTAACCCGATTGAAGTGGTTTTGATTGTGGCATTCGTCCGTCGTGACGCCAGTTTTGTGCACATGCACGAGGTTCTCCCACTGTCTCCAGAACCCACCCACTGGCTCTGTACACTCTGTTACATAGGCGAGGCCCACGTGACCTACTACGTCACGCCCCCCTCGCTTGTTATAACAGTGAAAGCTTCTATAAGCCGGAAGACGCCAAAACCTTTCCGCGTTCATGCTTTACGAAGAAACCCTTCTTCCTGTGGCGAGGGCTTAATCCATCTGCCAAGCGTCCCCCAATAGATGCCACGAGGCACGCTGGCTAATACGTTACAAAAGATTGCATCCCGGTCTGTGACCCATTTGTTAGGTTACTGCTCCGGCATTCTCCTGGGGGGTTATTTATTTACGTTAGTTAAAACAGTTAAAAACTGTGTGGAACTTGCTATGAGGAGAAGTTAATTTGAAGTTACATTTATGAACAGAAACAAGACAAGGGGCCATCTCAGCTTTTGCTCGAGGATCAGGGAAACTGAAGAAAACCTGATCGAGAAGGGGGTCATTGACCCAGCAGCTGAAGTACAATACTTGTTACAGGTTCTTTACAATTATACAATCCAAATGGTATAAAATACATTAAATGTCATTGTTAAAATTAATATTACTTTCCTTTCGGATGCTCGATATAGTATTGTATAGAAACAGTTGTGCAGCAGAAAAGATTTTACTTTGGACTTAAACTTTTGTATCGAATGTAATCATTTAAAGTCATCTGGCAAGGGGTTCATCGGAGAAACCACGAAAAACTACCTATCAGAGCAACTGACCGCTAGAATTCTCATCCAAACAGCGAGTGAATTCGACCTAGCTATCTAGCTAGTTTCTAAAACCTGTCACCGTCGAGACTCGTCACCAACGACTTCCCGGTGAGAGGTACTTCAAAGAAATCAGGAGAGCCACCTTAACTGGTGGAAACGGTTTGAAGACCCGTCAGTGACGGCAGCAGTGCCTCTGGCGGTGGTGTCTGCTCCCGCCGCCGCCGCCGCCACCGCCGCCGCCACCGCCGCCGCCGCCGCCGAGCCCCTTCTCCCTTCCCGGTTAATTGGAGAGCCTGGCCTGGCGGGGCAGAGACGAGGGGGTGAGGTAGAGGCGTGGGCGGTGCAGGACGGGACCCGTGAAGGGCGATTAGCGAAAGAGGCGCCGCGGGCTGTGCGATACCCCAGGCACAGGAAGGGAGGGGCAAGTCAGGACGCGAATTCCGCGGGCTACGAAAGGAAAGGGGACATGCTGGCGGAAGACGGCAGAACAAACAACGGGGGGGGGGGGAAAGCTGTCAAGACGTTCTGAGTAGCAATGCATAATTCTTTTTATAATAGAAAACATATTATCGTCGAATTAACAATCAACATGACTGTAATAAAACTCCAGGAATATGTAATATGACCTTGAATTTTATCTATATTGGATTTTAAAAGCCTCATAAAATATTATTGGGTAAAGCTTGTCTTTACACTATTGTATAAGCACATTATGCATAACCTAACATGCACACCTTACTTTAGAACAGTAATATAAGCATTGTACAATCATGATTCTAATTGTATTGGATTGAATTCTAAATGTATTGTATTTATTCTGTATTATAAATTTTAACACGCGGTGTCTCAAGCAAGCCAGATTGTGGAATCGCGAGCAGGTGAACGCCAGTTCGCGAGCCCTGCTAACCACCCACGGACAGCACAAGCACTTGCGAGGCCACTGCCTGGTGCTTTTCAGGAATTTATTACACCACACAGATAAACGGATATGATAGCCTTGTAACACTCATCAACATTTTTAATTTTTAATTTGATAATTATATAACCTGTTCAAATTATAATCTAAATACTGCTTACAACAGTCTTAGATGCTGCAAAGTAATGTCGATTTTCATGGGCTGAGGCACTCAAAATCTTCAGTCGGCCACGAAGACGCACACGAATCAGATGTGATGTTACGTTTTTCTTTATTAACACTCATGAGCCAGAATTATTTTTAAAAATCATTACACCATTTTATAAGATCAAATAATATATATTGTTTTCTCAAAGTTTTGAAATGAACATGGTGACACCTTTGAGCTTGTTATGGAAATCAAAATAAAGTATTAATTGTATTACTGCGACATTTTAAGTCGAAAGTTTGAACTAGCCACAGATTCGTAGAGCGTGACCATACGCGTAGGTCATACTTCATGCCAATTACCGCGATGTCTGTAGAGCGCATGTAAGGCACATATTTAGCCTATGTACGATGGGTTGCACACGCACAGCTATTTTTTATGATTAACTATAAATTGACTTGTGAATAACATTTGTGTTCGATATGATGGCATGCTTCGCTCATAAACAGTGTGTGTTTATCTACTAATGCGAGAAGTAAATTTTGTCTGAAAGCCATTTGTCAACTTCATAAACTGGATAATTATCACTAACATATCGCTATCGTGCACTGTGCATGTAGCGTTTATGCAAGACTGACCTCCTTTGCTGCGCTCTCAACTGCAGCATCCCACGCCTTCTGTATTGGATATGACGTCACCGGGTTACGACGCGTGCCCCACACCGCCGCCACGAGTGGCAGCGAGAGAGGGGAAAATGTGTGCGCGATGATTCTCCTCTTAAGCGTACGCATCATGTTCCACATTTTTGTGTTCTTTCTCAGATTCATAAATAACTGAATTATTCAATGTATTGTGTCGTGTTTTTTCTTTGGACACCAAATTAATTGCCATTGTTCTTAAATATTCACAATTAAAAAAAAAATACACCTACGGCGTTTCCATAAGCTGTTCACTTCAATTCTTGAAACATCTACGGTGTTTTTACAAGCCATTTATACAATCTAAAGAGAATGCATTTAATCAACTATTTCCATATAACAGTTATTCAGTCTAATTATATCTATTTCAAGCAATGTTTTCTGAATTACCCGAATGATAGCAACTTCCCTGAAATATTATGTGCTTTATTTCAGAAACCGACAGGGTGTATTTTCGCCTCCACAAACATAGATGTTGTTGTTGTTAAGTGTTCGAGTAGGCAGTCATAATAGGGCATCCCCCTTAACCAGTCCATTGCTTACATTTGTCAGTTCCTCCAAATAATATTTCAAATTTCTGCTTTAGCAGTTTTCAATTGTGGCACCTCACAGTGTCTCACGCAAGATTATAAGCTCTCCTTGAGAAAAATTCCGTTTAATCTCGTACATTTTTTACGTATGCGCGTCCGAGTTGGAAACCAAATAGATCAAAGAAAAACACCGAAATCAAATACAAGTACATTTAAATTAACGTATATAAAATTCTATTTGAAAATAAAATTATTTTTCTAGTGCAGTGGATTAACCACTTTACAGAACAGTTACAGAGGAATTCACACGTAGTAGATACACTACGTTCAAATTATTACAAATGAGGAGGGTGATCCCTCTAGGATCTTCTTCAACCATCTAGCAGAGCAAAATGGTTTCACTTTTTGGTTATTTGGAAGCATTTTATTACATACAATTATAGCAGAAACGTAGGGATTATGGGATTGGCTTAAGGCGGGTGAAATTTGTCCTTGGGAAGTCTGGAGCTGATTCTGGTTCGGAGGGTCGGAAGTTGAAAAATGTTCTGGGCTGAAAGTTCTGAGTAGAACCTATCTGAGACTCTGGATATATTCTGGGAGAATTTTGGGAAATTGATATCTTTGTGAAGTTGGTGTTTTGAAATATACCACGTGCATTGCATTTACAGCTATTCTCAAGACTATTTTGGAAGGTTTGTAGGCGTTTGATGGGAGAGTAAGCAGCGCGTCCCCAAGCGGGGCAAGCGTATGGTAGAGAAGGAAGAAGTAGAGATTTATGAAGATATAGCGAAGTTTATGTGTGAAGGAATGACTTCCTATTTATCATGTGACATAGTTTACGGAGAGAGGAAAAATTATTGAAAAGATTAGGAGAGAGAGAGAGGATCTTTGTTGCATCCCAGCTTTGATATTAAAGCGTTGGGATTTGGAGCTATTGATAGTTACAGAAAAATATCCGTTGAGAAGAAAATCCTTTATAATACTAGTAAAGGTAGCCGGAAGTAACAACTGTTTTGAGAACATACACAAGACTGACATGTCATTCACGGTTGAACGGTTTTTTCTGTAGTCTAAGAAGACATCGGTGATACATGTTTTCTTCAAATGATTGGGCTATTGATTCTGAAACGCGTAATAGCTGGGGGGAAGGTGGTAAACTGTGGACGGAAACCGAATTGCACAATAGGGATGATTTTATTTCTTTTTAGGATGTAGACTTCACAAATTTCTCAAGGCCGCAGTACTGCTCAGACCAGCATTGAGGAGACATGCCATTAAACTGTGAAGATGCCACCAAATGGTTGGGAAACGGCGGAGTCTCCCAGATACTTTTCTGAAACGCGACCCAAGACTAGTTGTTGAAAGGGATTAAAGAGAAAACGTTTAGGCGTTTGTCAAAAGTTTGTTATTCGTCGAAAAAAATCTGTGCATTATTGAGAATCATGGTTGTTACAAAGTTTATACTCCCTGCACACACTGAAACTGATTGGTAAGGAGAGAGCCTATGCTATGATCTCACGTGGTACTGTCGTCACGCGGAAATTTAAAAAAACGCACAGTAAAAAAAACCAAAAAAATATATATAAGTTGGTTTCGGTGCATTTAGAATTTATAATAAATGTTTAACCCTTGCATGTGCTGTCAATGTGACTGTGCTATTCCAGGAAGCAAGATCGTTCATCGTTATAGACATATTATATAGTCATATTACATTGTTTCAACAAGCAAATGCAGCCAAAACATCTTAATGACTTCCCCAAACTGTTAGAAAAATATTTCAAGGCCTTAACAAAATCCAGTGTCACACCCGAGATTCTAAACCCAATCCTATGAAATCACTAACGAAAATTCGAGAAGTATTTCAGCCTTGTGGACAGTAAGCTGTTTTTTCCAAGACAGTATGGGGCATATCGTAGACCGTATACACCTTCATATATCCAGAAACATTTCAACACTAAAGATTGTTAAACTCAAAATAAACTGATTTGTGGTAATGCAAGCAAAGGAAGCTTTTGACAAGCAAGAGAACAATACAACAGAATAAGCTTTTAAGTGATGTACCTAACAGATATATGCAAACAAAAATATAGTAATACTGGGCTCGTTTCAGAATAATATACTCTGGTTTTAATTGCAGATCCTTTCCTTATGGAATAAAATATTTATTGGCGTATTTACAGAGAATGTCGGTTAAACAAATATTTCATTTTTGATCATGAAAGTCCGTTGGTTGGTTTGCAAGTTATGACAGCGGAAATAAATTAACGAAGTCGACACTCAACAACATGAACCTTGCTACTGGGTAAAGGGTGCAATGCTTGTTGGATTATCCTGGAATAAAGGAAACTACGGATTAGAAGAAAACCTTCGACTATTCCGAATAGTTCAGGAAAGCAACTAATTTAAATATCTGTCCCCGTTCGACAAAACAGAAACTCAGAAGAAACGAACTGAGGAGACTGAAGGTTGGAGAGGAAAATAATGTAAATATAATTTTAATTTATGTGAATAGCCTAGTTAATGTTAATTGATCTTATAAACACAAGCATATTACGAGTATCTGCTTATGTTTTACGCAATATAACGGATATTGCACGTACGTGAAATACAGAGGGAATGCACTGGCACTAGTAAGTAGGTAGAACTGTGATGGGTTGTCACAATGGAAATTAAATGGTAATAATAATAATAATAATAATAATAATAATAATAATAATAATAATAATAATAATAATAATAATCATTAAGTTACTATAAATATGGACGACACCAACAATGGGTTTATAGAAAAGAAACCGAGATGGCCTCTATTTTGGAAATAATACAAGAAAAGGACATTCATAGTGCGAAAATATATAATGTGTTAATAAATAATGCAGTGAAAAGACACGTGGGCACATTCCGTTGGCCAGAAAATAAATTAAATCGTTATTACGACCAAGAAACTAAAGAATAAACAGATACTATGCTAATGTGTGTGACCAATCGGTAGTGATACAGTGTCAGATGAAAAAGGTGCGGCAGCTGATGTTCTGACACAGTGTGAGTCAGAAGTAAATGGGACAGCTATTTAGTTGCGGGAAGAATTAGACTGAATTGCAAGTTTGTAAAAGCGATGTTTTAAGGTAATTAATGTACAGTTAGAGAGGAAATATAATTACGCGTGTGGAGGAAGCGTACATCATTAGAGTGGACAGAATTATTTGGAAATGGAGGCTGAATGGAAACTGGACGACGTTTGTTTGCGGTGGACCTCAGAAAGGAAAGTAGCAAAACGGGAAACATGTATTTTTATCTATATTTGTCATTGTAGGAAGACCACGTTTTGTATTGCAGTAAAATTTCTAAATTAATGATTATGAGGGAATTTGGCCTTGCGTGTAAAAAAGAGGGATTTGTAGCGAGTATTTGATAAGGAGAATAAGAGAAATCATGAAAGAAAGATTGTGTTTACGAAAATTGTTATTGTAGAATTCTTCAAATGCTATATATATATATATATATATATATATATACACATGTACATACATATACATATACACGATTCACAGATTAATACATAATGAAATGCTGATAACTGAACTAAGTATTATTATTTATGAGTAAAAGAAAAACGAGTTACTAACCCTAGGAAACACATTACTTCACGTAAATATTTCGTTACCGAGTATCTCTATAGATGGTCCATCAGACCCACACACATATATAAATTTGTATCATGACGGGGCTATCTTGGGATAACCTTCAGTCAACAGTGGGATGAAATGTGAAATGTGAAACAGTAAATTCAGGAGAATAATTAAATAAAAAGGTACCGGGAACGTTGCCCTGTCAGAGAACAAAGGAACAGTAAAATAACACTGCACATGTATGAAACGAGCTTGGGTTGGCCACAGACAGGGAATTGAAAATGTAGACACATTTGTTTTACTTAAAAAGAGAAGAATTATAAAAGGAAACGAATAGAGAAGGTCGGGCTCGAGGTCGTAAAGGAAAAAGTAATATCATGTTTCAGTTAAAAGTGGAAAATACACAATAAACAGAAAAAGTAGAATGTGGGAAGATTTAATAAATGAAAAGGTAAATAAATACGAGGCGCAAATACGATGCGAGAGCTTATACAGTGATTCTATGGGACGACCGAAAGCTCTAAGAAGAGTAGACCAAAACCAAGGCAGGAACCGAATTTTAAAGCCGAGCAACTATTATAACAACGACCACCATTCAACTGAAGTACAAGCTACATTCTACGTTTTCGTAACAATAAATTACTTACAAAATCAACGGATATTCGGTTACAGCATTATCAAAAATATAATTTAAAGGCGCTTCAACGTTTACTGGAATTCAGGTCTAATTATTATTAAAAAATTCAGATCTTAAGAGAAAGTACACCTATAAATATCTCTTAAAATGCCAAGTCACATGGTTGAAAAATAAACAACATAAGTTTATAAATCTACTTCGTTTAAACATTTGACAGATTTGACAGACCAAGAGTTAAATGACAACCCCAGCCATCAAAACTTCACACAAAACTATACGCACAAACCACGACTATAAGATGTACTTTAACAAGAGCATTTTCCTGTAGAAAAGTAAAATGTTTGAAAAGAGAGGATTCCTTGCGAAGTACCTCTTCGAAAAGTGGCTATGCAATGCGGCCGCATTCTTTTTCATAATGCGCGATAAATTTCTTAATATTTTCACCAAAATATTTGAAAGAAGGAATATAAAGATCTTAGAGCATAGTTCAATGTAAAGTTTTACTTCATAATAAACACGTTTAGAATTCATTTGATATTTTTTTTGACTTTATTCAACACAAAATTTAATATATGAATGGGTATTCTTGATATAGTTTTTAATAAATTATCAATTTATTCAATAACCCAAATCGAGCATCTAACTATTCCCAAGATGAGTTGTGACAGGTTAGGTACGCTCACGTATTAATTCAGGAAAAAATAGACAAAGACAAAGAACATTGAATTTGAATATCCGGCAGACTAGAGGAAAACAGCTACTTACTGCAAATACTGGTTGACTATAAACTACCAGCCGATTAACACAAAAACGAAATCCAATTATTTCAATTTAATAATACCTTTTGTTCACGTTTTCATTGGAGCAACAAAATACACTTTATGCAGAAGTTTAGAGAAAATCATTTAAAAATACAAGCTATATATAAATAACCAGTAACGGTTATTTTTAGTTTAATTTACAGAGAGAAATAGAGCGGTGATTCTAAAAACAATGTGTACATTGTAAAGAGAACGATTCGCTTTCCCCGCAAAGCTCTACACCAACGGGTTCTTGAATAAATCACATAAAACCACTCATTGACAACTTTTGACTAAGGGAAACAATTACTTTTGAAAATACTTTAATGCATTTATAATCGCGGGACATTGTGTAGTATGACTATTCTAGGGTAGTCTGCACAGCGACATTTCTGAATTATAAAGGGTCTTGAATCAGCAGAAACGTGCTCCGGACAGCGCAGGTACAAGACAGACGCATTTCTCCTTCCAATTTACAAACTTATTGTCGTTTCGTAAGTACTTTTTTTTTACAGACTGAAAGGTACTTGCAAAGCACCAGTGCATGATGAGTGTGCTACCAATTATGCGCAAATATCGCATGTGTAAATCCGTTACACGGGAAACCCACAACATGGTCAGAGGCAACAACTGGTGCCAAAACAACACGCACCAAATTTATCGCAAAATTACGCGAAACGTACTCAAATTTTAAAAAAATTGTGTATTATTTTGTTTCAAAATGTACCTTTACAGAACAGATTTCATTTCAGATTTATTATTTTAGTTATTTAATATTTTGGGAAGACTCTTAAATTCTTGCAATTTTCGAAACATCAAGGTTTTTAACGAACAAGAGACCTGCACCATTCTCTTAAACGTACTTCACACTATCCAACAACAAAATTTCATTTAAAAAACGATGCAGTCATTTTTTGAAAATTTTGAAAATGACCCAATGAACCTTCATGTAAATTTCCTCCAAAAATTAAAAATAGGTTTCGAATTCAAGAGGACGCGACAGGGTAGCCGCTAGATTAGTTCACAGGTGGAAGGTCAAACGGATGAATAAACAGACGGACGGAGGGTCGGACGGATAGACGTTGTGCTTTCATTCGATTTTTCAGTATCAAAGACACAGAAACGTGGATTCTGGCTACACCACGTGATAGATGATTTCTATCTAAATTTAGCAACTGGATTTATCTTTTTTTTGTTACCTGCGCCCTATAAAAAATATTTTTTCTGCCAAAAATGTGCTGTTTTTTGGTGTGTGTAGAATTTCATATATTTCTCTCTTCTCCGTAGCGAGAAAGTAAAAAGTGATAATCTATGACCCCTTTCATGCCCTAAAAGTCGATTATATTTCTCCCGCGACACGACTATATTCCGTTGGAGCGTTCCTCTACATGCTCAGTCGTGCGGGCGGACCCGTGCGGATGCCGGCCGAAACAAAACACGAGCGCTACGCGTGAATATCTCACGAGACTGCGCGCGTCGACCGAGCGCCCGGGGGCGCCTGTCGGGGCGATTGCTCGAGCTATCGATTCACCCAGTCGATGGATCGGCGCCAGGCGTCGTACTTTGAAGTGGAATTGTGCCTGTGTCACAAAACTGTCGTGCTCGGCAATACTTTTAGTTCTCGTGAATAGAAAGTGAATGGTGAGTAATGACAATCGTTTCTAGACGGCTAATCTAAAGGGAATACTGTAATGTGAAACAGATCGTTAAATTATCTACGTAAAGAAATTCGAGTTTTTTTTTATCTTGGAATTGATGGAAATATTTGTTGTGTGTCAAAAACTATGTGATGTACAGTTGTGCTGCTACTTAGAACTCTGAACATTTATAAAATGTAACTTTTTGTATTTATTGTAAGGCATGCAATTTCGGGAAGATGGTAAAATTGCCGTGCTTTTTAAGCCAGGAATTTCAACATGGCCATCGTAAGTTTTTCTCAGCAACGCGGTTGTAATAATAATGATGATTATGATAAGATAAGCAATAAGAATGATAATAGGGAAGATGCTAAAATAAGAGGGAAAAGTAGAGAATCTCGAGAAAATCGTATGCGAGCCGACTTTGTTTACATATTTTTTAATGTTACACTTTCTAATGAAAGTCACTGTAAATATTATTCACAATAAAATGACTGGCTGTCATAATCAAACTTTTAGTAGATGCTCGAGGCACCTACATAGCTTATAAATTTGTAACAACTTTTTTTGGAAGTATACATTTGTATAGTCAGTATGTACAGTGTATGGCATTTGGCCTTCTTTTATTTCTTTTTTCCCCTTACATTTCTCGCGTCTTACAACGCAACGCGTCTCTTGAGCCCTTGTTGGGGTGTTAAGCGCTTTTGAAGTAATTTTCCACTACTTTATACAGTACTCTTAATTATGGAAGAATCCTCCGTTACTTTATATATTAATTCTTACAGTCCGTACGTAATTGTCAAGAGAATCGCCACTCCTGAGTCACTACCCACCGGCCAGAATTGGGAAGGAATAAGGACAGAGGTAGGGTTTGAGAAGCTTCACATGGGTTGGACTAGCTCCTGTAAAGCTGGCAAACTAGTTTTGTCGGAAATATTTCACATGAGATTGTCTAGAAATCGACGGGAATCGACCCCGGATCTGCTTGATGAAAGACAAACGACTTTGATCTAAGCCACGAGAGCCACACTTCTTTACAAACATTTATTAATTTATATTCCTCAATATTGAATATGTTGATGTAAAATATGCTAATAAAAGTAGATTTTTATTTTTTTAAGCAAGTGAAACAAATAATTTTTTTCTCGAAATATTATGGACAAAATGTTAACACAAAATTATTGTTTCTGAAAATTGCTTATGCACAAACGTTTGAAAATCACACGAATTATTAATCAAATTTTACTTAACATATTCTTATTAAAATTTAAATTAAAGTGTTGTATATTACGTGTATACACGTGTGGCATACAATTAGAATTACCTTTAGGGAGATATTCAAGACCGAAATTACGTGTGTAGTAAGTAACTTATTTTTCGTAATACCACAGTTATATCGACTTACGCAATCAAATAGAAGAAAGGCCACTCCTAAAAACTGGCGTCTTACACCCCAAAATGGTATTTTACCGCCGTGTGCTCTGGGGTTTACCCTAAGTAGTCCTTAAACCCTCCGTTCTAATAATCCTTAAAACTCAAAAACGTTGTCATCTTGGAAACATGACGAATAGTTCACATCGTGCTGAATTTATCATGAGCTGTAACCAAGTATGTGGTCGGCTTGTGTTGGCCCCACGCACCTGAGAAAACTGGAAGATTTCCGAGACTTACGACAATAATAATAATAATAATAATAATAATAATAATAATAATAATAATAATAATAATATCCTGCTGCAGTTGCCAATCCAATGTCGACCAAGAAATGTCGTACAAAGGGCTCAGTATAGGATATTTGTACCCTGAGAGCGAAGTTTCATGATAGCAATACAAGATCAGGTGATTCTCACAAAGAATTACCTAAAATATATCATCAAAGACCCAGGAGTGCTGATGAATGTCGCATGTGTGGCTGAGATCATGAACCATTCAGCATATTATATCAGGCTGTAGCTGTCGTTGCTCCCACTGACTATAAAGTGAAACACGATCAAGCTGGAGCCACATCATCATTCCAAAACTAGGCAAAAAACACAGGCCTACCTCAGAAAGTGATGCACACATACTACCAGTATCATCCAGAAGCGGTACTAGAAAATGAGACCATAAGTTATACTAGACCGCAGTATTCTGACAGGACAGGACAATTAAAACACAACAGGACCTGATATTACTCTTTGTGACAAAATTTGCAAGAAAGTTTGGTTTATTGATGTTGCAGTCGTCAACTACCAGCAATATGATGACAACATACCAGACTAAAAGCGAACAAATACAGAGAACTAAGTATTTGCCGCAAAAGAACAACGGCGAGTGTCCGAAGTGAAAACTATCCCAATTGTACTCTCAGCAACTGGCTTGATACCAAAACTCTCTGCAGATCGCTGGAAGAACTATGCTTGGAGAAGAGCATTATCATCGGCCTCCAAAAGTCGGTTATAATCAGCACCTGCTTACTAGTCAGGAGATTCATGGGAGGACATGTTGGGTCTTGAATGCTCATTCTTGAAATTGTATTTGGTATTAGCATTTGAAAACTTATTTTATGTTTACAATCTGAAAACAGTTATTTTATGTGTTAGAATGCCCTAATTTGTTTTGTAGATTTTAAAAATGTCTGTGTTACCATGCTTTGATATTGTATCTGTGTGGTATCCATGAGAAACCAAAAACTTTGAGAATAAACAAAATAATAATAATAATAATAATAATAATAATAATAATAATAATAATAATAATGAATCCTACAATAATATATTTTACACTATATATCTCAAGAAACTGAACAGTAAGAAAAATCATTATCTTTAACTCATTTGCCACAATTCTTTATACATTCTTACACCGTTTTTATGCTAAACATAGATGCTGATCCAGTAAGAAAAGAAATCAATAGAAAGAACGTTTACTTACATTAGCCATTAAACTACAAGAAAAACTAAATTCCTTTTCAACGGGTCCCTTACTGGGTCTGGTTTATAAATACATGTCCCTTCTTGACACTAATGGGAACATTTAACTATTCCCACCTCAGGGGAGACGGGTTAGATTCTAGTCCTTGCTAAGGATGCCACACATTTCGGCTGTCGTCTCAGGCATTCTTCTGAATTCTAAAAGGTACTTTTGGAAGCGAATGATTGTATCTGGAGAGAGATGAAACTGGTTCTGGAACTTAGTTTTAAACTATATTTCTCTCTCTTACATTCTTGTACGACAATGCTAGCCGAGAATTCATTTCATGCTGGAAGTACATTTTAAATTTACTTCAGGTCAAGAAAAAGGGAGAAGTTTGCGAAGAATAGTATGTTAATTAAGAAAAGATTTTGCTGGAGATTTTTATCGTCATCCTTAAACTCCTCCTTTGCAAGTAAGTTGTTTTCGTCATCTCTCTGCGCCCTTTTATGAAATTACTAATTTTATACAATATTAAGACTGAGAAGGTGACAGGCATGATAGATGTATTCAAGAAAGTAACTAACATTTAAAGAAAGATATTATTTATTGTGTTTCTTTGAAAACATAGAATATAAATTAATTAATCAGGTAATATATTGTTTTATAATTTGGAAAAATAAAAATTATCAGTTTCACATTCAGAATTATCACAACCTAGTCGAGAAGAGCTCGTGTTTTATGAGATAACGGCAACATTAAAAATTGAATATGATAAAGAAAATGCAAAACGTGAAAATAGAGGAAGCATCTTCAAAACGGAAAATGCTATAACAAATTACCCAATTAATGTTGAAAAAAATTTAAACATACGCTTGACATTTTTCTTAAACATTTAGGGTAAAAATTAAGGTATTAACTGCGATTCGCCTCACGAACTGTTGATTTCACGCGTTTCAAATGGAAAAACCGTATGAATTATGTATTTGGGAGAATAGAAATAGCAAGAATGCAGGATTTGAACAATTATATTATACATATTTTCTCGTCAGGGATGCAGTTACTCTCTTCAAATTCTTCTCAGAAAAAAATACCAGAAAAAACATCCCAGATAAAATATTATATTAGAAATGCATGTTGTCATGGGAGAAATTCAAACTAAAGTTTTCGGAGCTTTTCTATTTCACACCATACACTGAGACGACTTCTTGCCTAGTTAGCAGACACAATGTTTCGCATTCGTTTTAACACCACCCTGCGGTGCTGTAGTCTAAATAACGCAGGCTAGCATAGGAACAAAAGCCTAGATTCTTCAGCGCCGACACATTTGCGCGTAGCTCGACAATACCATTAGAGCAGCGAAGCGTTCAGCAACTACCTCGTGCGCGTCCAGAGATAGGTGTGAAAAGTGAGAGAGAGTTCTCAGGCCAGGGGAAGTGCTCGCTCGCCCGCCGGCAAACGTACGTGCCAATGGTTGTTGCCCAAAGTTCTAGGCTCCCAGACACCGACGCTTCGGCTATCGCAGGCATCTCCTTGCAATGTTCACAGTCTCCATCCTTTGGGTACGTCGCCTTTGCACTCTCTTGGAGTGTCTCCTCCTCTTTCCCTTCCTTATCGCATTTATGCACTGGCACTTCTCTCCTTTCCTCGTATTTCAGTAACATTCATCACTGTTTTCTTCGCGTTTAAGTCACTTTCTAGTCTGAAATTCCGCACCTTCTGTACATTTCCGTAAACAAACAAACACTTCTCAGAACGAAAGCCCTCTGCATAACCCCATCATACCTTCATTTCACACTCCTGTTCACACCAAACATCCTTCTTCTGGTACATTCATTTTAATTTTTTTCAAAAGTCTTCTTTCCGTTTTCCTTCCTCTTACCTACCTTTCAAACAATTTACATCTTCGTCTTGCATCACACCTTTTATTTCACTTTCGTCAATCGTTTCCTTCTCTTTACTTTTGCACTGCTTCTCTACTTCAGTCTTCCTTCGCTTCAATTCGTACCCATTCTCCCCCACCCATTCGCGCGAGCAGCCGCCACCGCCGCCGCCGCCGCCGCGGCGTC
>BOPP01000036.1:1113211-1144031 GCA_017312745.1 Gryllus bimaculatus
GAGGAAGAAGATCAAAGAGGCAGAAGTAATCAACCATGGTGAAACATTGTTTATGAAAATGCGACTGTCCGAGGAATGGAAATTATTTTCCTGGATGAAAAGTTTACAAAAGAGGATCCTTTAATCAATGAAAACGGACGTTTATGGCAGATAACAGACATGATTTCTGGAAAAGCATAACGAGTATCTAAAGGAAAACAAAGAATTCGGAACTCGCGAGATCGTGACAAAGCGATTGGGATAGATGTAGGAGACGACAAAAATCGATCTTATTCTAAGGGAAAAAAATAGCAGAACCGAAGAACATTTATTCGAAGCAAAAGTGATTATTTTTTCTTAATCCAGGATTCTCCTCAAGCCTATAACTGCGGTCGAATATAGAACCAAGGTCTGCCATGCTCGCACATTAGTCATTCACGAGACCGCAGCGTGGACTCAAGGCGATAAAGAAGAAGTATGTCAGAGTAAAATATATTATTATTAATTCAAGATCTCAACCTGTGACTTGAAATCAAATAAACAGGCAAGGTTCAAACACGGAGGCTCAGTAATCCATCACTAGCAGCCAGAAACGTGATTCAGGGAGATTGAAGATTAAATCACTTGTGAAAGTGAATTATTTTTAACTTGGGATCTTTACTCAGCTCGTGACCGGGTTCGCCACATACTGCGAAGTTTCTATATTTCGACGATATTTTTCAAAATAATTACTGAACAAAAACGTCTGTAAAACTGTTTTGCTGAAATTAAATAAAAACTACAATAATGTGAATATTTGTATCAATTTCGACTTAAAACAAACATTCGAATAAACAATTTCAGGAGCAGTCTAGTAAACCAGACGCACCAGCGGACTTGCCCGGCAGCCCACATAAGCGGCGGAGGCTCGACGGCAGTCGCAGTCCCAGCAGCGCAGGCTGAAGTACTACTTTCGCTGTTGCGTCGGGAGGCCACTCTGCCCCCGCCCCGTAGACCGGCTCGTAGAACGCCGCGACTACTTCCCACGTCGACAGCGCACGCGGGCGCGGCGCGGGCAGCGATGGCAAGGCCAGAGGCGACAGACGGCGGAGCAGACTGCAACGCGAAGAGAGGAGTGGCTGTTGAAAACTGCAGCGAGGAGATGGTGGAAAGACAGGGTTGTATCGGGCTCTGATTGATGAATCGATGATGATGAAGAAGAAGAAATGTGCTGATGTCAACAAGTTTTGATGATGCCTGAATTGGAACGATGATGTTTGTGACGATGTTTTCTGTGTGTGTGTGTGTTGTGTGTGTGAAGTGTGTGTGATGCTGACGTTGATGTTAATGATAATGTCGTTTCGGGAATTTGTGAAGACTGAAATAGGAGACGATATTAATCTGGTGAAGACTCTATTGATCATTGTAGTGGTATTATTGAATCGGAAAGAATATTGTCGGATGCTGATTAATTACGATGGTGCTTTTTTGGTTCTTCGTGGGTAATGTTATTAAGGAATTAGATGCGTTAGTAACTGTGTGAAACTTTGGTTATGTGGCAATTATGTTATACAGTATATTAATAATCGCAATGGGTTACGCAGTAGTAGCATCGACTGAATTTCCATGGCGGTTAATATCAGAATAACGAGCTTTCTTGTTGTGCTTGACAGGTTGTCACCTACACCATGGCCCATAAAAATGAAAATCTCAGTCTGGTTGCAGTTGTTATTCATAGTGATAAACGTAATACAAACTGTTCCTTCTACTAACAAGTCGGAAAATATTGATTTCAAGTTTCCGTTTGGAACTTTGCAAGGAATAATTCTATTTTGAATGGTTTATAGCCGCTTTCCAAACTTGCATAAGTCATACTAATGCGCGATTTTTTTCGTTGGAGTAGCCGAAGAACCGGATCGTGATTTTGATTCATGATTCCTAGGGCGTTTATTGCTTTGGTCAGTAGTACCTGTAAAGTGCATTGCATGCTTTTTGTAACGGGGAGGTGGCGGTGTCTTCGCCAGCTGAATAGCGAGATCACGGTGCCGACAACACGATCGACTTGCCAGGTTTCCCACGCGGAAAGAAATAACCAGCGAGGTTATTACCGCCGCCTCGACCTTCCGATAATGGTCTGCCAACGTGTGTAATAGTGAAATGCGTCTAAATGTGTGTCCTTAGTAAAAAGGAAAACAGGAGAAGGGTAGAGAAGAAAGTGTTGACCGTCATGGATACTCACAGCGATCCACTAGTACACAGTGCTTTCCATTATAACAAATATATTTATTAACAAGAAAAACAAAAGAAATATATACACTTAATAATCTACTTACACCATAGCTCTGATAGACCTACTATCCCCTGAAATCGCGGAACGATTCCTAACCCGAATTGAAGCTGGTTTTGATTGTGCATTCGTCCGTGTGACGCCCAGTTTTTGTGCACATGCACGAGGTTCTCCACTGTCTCCAGAACCCACCCACTGGCTCTGTACACTCTGTTCATAGGCGATGGCCCCACGTGACCTACTACTCACGCCCCCCTCGGCTTGTTATAACAGTGGAAAGCTTTCTATAAGCCGGAAGACGCAAAACCTTTCCGCGTTCATAGACTTTACGAAGAAACCCTTCTTCCTGTGGCGAGGGCTTAATCCATCTGCCAAGCGTCCCCAATAGATGCCACGCAGGCATGCTGGCTATACGTTAGCGAAAAGATTGCATCCGGTCTGTGACCATTTGTTAGCGTTACTGCTCCGGCATTCTCCTGTTTGGGGTTAATTTATTTACGTTGTTAAAACAGTTAAAAACTGTGTGGAACTTGCTATGAGGAGAAGTTAAATTTGAAGTTTACATTTATGAACAGAACAAGAAGGGGCCATCTTCAAGCTTTTTGCTCGCGGATCAGGGAACTGAAGAAAACCTGATCGAGAAGGGGGTTCATTGACCCAGCAGCTGAAGTACAATACTTGTTTACAGGTTCTTTACAATTATACAATCCAAATGGTATAAAAATAATTAAATGTCATTGTTAAAATTAATATTTCACTTTCTTTCGGATGCTCGATATAGTATTTGGTTAGAAACAGTTGTGCAGCAGAAAAGATTTTACTTTGGACTTAAAACTTTTGTATCGATGTAATCATTTAAAGTCATCTGGCAAGGGGTTTCATCGGAAGAAACCAGAAACAAACTACCTATCAGAGAACTGAGCCGCTAGATTCTCATCCAACAGCGAGTGAATTCGACCTCAAGCTATCTAGCTAAGTTTCTAAACCTGTCACCGGTCGAGACTCGCACCAACGACTTCCCGTGAGAGTACTATCCAAGAAATCAAGCGAGAGCCACCTAACTGGTGAAATGGTTTGAAGACCCGTCAGTGACGGGGCAGAGTGCCTCTGCGTGTGTCTGCCTCCGCGGCCGCCGCCGCGCAACCTGCCGCCGCCACGCCGCCCGCCGCCGCCGAGCCCCTTCTCCCTTTCGGTTAATTGGAGAGTCGGCCTGGCCTGGCGGGGCAGAGACGAGGGGGTGAGGTAGAGGCGTGGGCGGTGCATGGAACGGGACCCGTGAAGGGCGATTAGCGAAAGAGGCGCCGCGGGCTGTGCGGATACCCAAGGCCAGAAGGAAGGGGGCAAGTACAGGACGCGCAATTCCGCGGGGCTTACGAAGGAAAGGGGAAGCATGGCTGGCGGAAGAGCGGCAGAACAAACAACGGGGGGGGGGTTGAAAAACTTGTCAAGAAACGTTCTGAGTAGCAATGCCATATTCTTTTTTATAATAAGAAAAATATTATCGTCGAATTAACAATCACATACTGTAATAAAACTCCAGGAATAATGTATATGACCTTGAATTTTATCTATATTGGATTTTAAAAGCTCATAAAATATTATTGGGTAAAGCTTGTCTTTACACTATTGGTATAAGCACATTATGCCATAACTAACATGCACCACGCTACTTTCGAACAGTAAATATAAGCATTGTAGCACTCAAATGATTCTAAATTGTATTGGATTGAATTCTAAATTGTATTCGTCTTATTCTGTATTATAAATTTTAACAGCGCGGTGTCTCAAGCAAGCCAGATTGTGGAATCGCGAGCAGGTTGAACGCCAGTTTCGCGAGCCCTGCTACACCACTCACGGAAAGCACAATCACTTGCGAGCCCACTGCTCTGGTGGCTTCTAGGCAATTTAATTACACCACACAGATACGGATCTGATAGCCTTGTACACTCATCAACATTTTTAAATTTTTAATTTGAATATAATTATATAACCTGTTCAAATTTAATCTAAATACTGTTACAACAGTCTTGATGCTGCAAACTATGTGATTTGTCACGTTGCTGAGGCACTCAAAATCTTCAGCTCGGCCACCGAAAGACGCACACGACATCAGATGTGATGTACGTTCTTTCTTTTTATTAAACTGCATGAACCAGAAATTATTTTTAAAAATCATTACACCATTTTATAAGATCAAATAATATTATACTTGTTTTCTGCAAGTTTTGAAATGAACATGGTGGCACGCTTTGAGCTTGTTCATGGAAATCAAATAAACGTATTTATTGTATTACTGCGACATTTAAGTCGAAAGTTTGAAACTAGTAGCCACAGATTCGTAGAGCGTGACCATACGCGTAGGTCATACTTCCTGCCAATTACCGCGAATGTCTGTAGGCGCATGTAAGGCAACATATTTAGCCTATGTCTACGATTGGTTGCACACGCACAGCTATTTTTTATGATTAAACTATAAATTGACTTGTGAATAACATTCGTGTTCGAATGATGGCATGTTTCGCTATAACAGTGTGGTGTTTAATCTAGCTATTGCGAGAAGTAAATTTTGTCTGAAAGCATTTTGTCAACTTCATAAACTGGATAATATCACTAACATACTCGCTATGTGCACTGTGCATGTAGCGTTTATGCAAGACTGACCTCCTTTGCTGCGTCTCAATGCAGCATCCACGCCTTCTGTATTGATATGAGTTTCACCTGGGTTACGACGCGTGGCCCCACACGCGCCACGAAGTGGCATCGCGAGAGAGGGGGAAATGGTGTGCCGCGATGATTCTCCTCTTAAGCGTAACGCATCATGTTCCACATTGTTGTTGTTCTTTCTCACGATTCATAAATAACTGAAATTATTCAATGAATTGTGTCGTTGTTTTTTTCTTTGGACACAAATTAATTGCCCATTGTTCTTAAATATTCACAATTTAACAAAAAAACTACGACCTACGTGCGTTTCCATAAGCTGTTCACTTCAATTCTTGAAACATCTACGGTGTTTTTAACAAGCCATTTTATTACAATCTTAAAGAAATGTCAATTTAATCAACATTTCCATATAACAGTTATTCAGTCTAATTATATCTATTTAAAGCATGTTTTCTGATTACCCGAAATGAAATAGCACTTTCCCTGAAATATATGTGCCTTTAATTTCAAGAAACCGACAGGGTGTATTTTCGCCTCCACAAACATAGATGTTGTTGTTGTTAAGTGGTTCGAGTAGGCAGTCAATAATAGGCCCATCCCCCTTAACCAGTCCATTTTACATCTTGTCGTTCCTTCCAAATAATATTTCAAATTTCTGGCTTTATGCAGTTTTCAATTGTGGCACTCACAGTGTCTCACGCAAGATATAAGCTCTCCTTGAGAAAAATTTCCGTTAATCTCGTACATTTTTTACGTAAATGCCGCGTCCGAGATGGCACCCAATAGATCAAAGAAAAACAACCATAAAATTCAAATACAAGTACATTAAATTAAGTATAATAAAATTCTATTGAAAATAAAATTATTTTTTAGTGGCAAGTGGATTAACCACTTTACAGAAGCAGATCTACAGAGGAATTCACTACGTAGTAGATAACCTACGTTCAATTATTACAAATGAGGAGGGTGATCCTCTAGATCTTCTTCAACCATCTAGCAAGAGCAAATGGTTTCACTTTTTGGTTATTTGGAAGCATTTTATTACATACATTATAGCAGAAACGTAGGGATTATGGGATTGGGCTTAAGGCGGGTGAAATTTTGTCCCTTGGGTGAAGTCTGAGCTGATTCCTGGTTCGGAGGGTCGAAGTTTAAAATGTTCTGGGCTGAAAGTTCTGAGTAGAACCATCTGAGAGACTCTGGATATATTCTGGAGAAATTTTGGGAAATTGATTATCTTGTGAAGTTTGGTGTTTTTGAAATATCATATAGTCCACGTGCATTGCAATTTACAGCTATTCTCAAGACTAATTTTGGAAGGTTTGTAGGCGTTTGATGGGAGAGTAAGCAGCGCGTCCCCAAGCGGGGCAAGCGTATGGTAGAGAAGGCAAAACGAAGGTAGAGATTTATGAAGATATAGGAAGTTATGTGTGAAGAGGACTTCCTATTTGTACACGTAGGAAGGCTTCCTATTTGTACAGTAAGTGGACTTCCTATTATCACATGTGACATAGTTTACGGCAGAGAGGAAAATTATTGAAAGATTAGAGAGAGAGAGAGGATCTTTGTCTGCATCAGTTTGATATTAAAGCGTTGGGATTTGGGGCTATTGATAGTTACAGAAAAATATCCTTGAGAAGAAAATCCTTTATAAATACTAGTAAAGGTAGCCGAAGTAACAATGTTTTGACCGAACATACACAAGACACTGACATGTCATTCACGGTTGAACGGTTTTTTCTGTAGTCTAAATAGGAAGACATGTGATACATGTTTTTTCTTCAAATGATTCGGGCTATTTGATTTCTGAAACGTCAAGCGTAATAGCTGGGGGGAAGGTGGTAACTGTGGACGGAAACCGCATTGCAACAATAGGGATGATTTTATTTCTTTTTAAGGATTGTAGACCTTTTTTACAAATTTCTCCAGGCCGCAGTACTGCTCAGACAGCATTGAGGAGACATGCATTAACTGTGAAGATGCCACCAAATGGTTGGGAAACGGCGGAGTCCTCCCAGATACTTTTTCTGAAACGCGACCCAAGACTAAGTTGTTGAAAGGCATTAAAGAGAAAACGTTTAGGCGTTCTGCTCAAAGTTTGTTATTCGTCGAAAAAAATTGTGCATTATTGAGAATCATGGTTGGTTACACAAAGTTATTACTCCCTGCACACACTGAAACTGATTGGTAAGGGAGAGCTTAATGCTATGATCTCACGTGTACTGTCGTCCGCGGAAATTTAAAAAAACGCACAGTAAAAAAAAACCAAAAAAATATATTAAGTTGGTTTCGGTGGCCATTTAGAATTTATAAATGTTTTAACCTTGCATGTGCTGTCAACTGTACTGTGCTATCCAGGAAGCAAGATCGTCTCATCGTATAGACATATTATATAGTCATATTACATTGTTTCAACACAAGCAAATGCAGCAAAAAACATCTTAATGACTTCCCAACTGGTTAGAAAAAATATTTCAAGGCTTAAAAATCAGTGTCACACCGAGATTCTAAACCCAATCCTATGAAATCACTAACGAAAATTCGAGAAGTATTTCAGCCTTGTGGCAGTAAGCTGGTTTTTTTCCAAGACAAGTAATGGTGCATATCGTAGACGTATACACTACCCCCCACTCTATATCCAGAACATTTCAACACTAAAGATTGTTTAAACTCAAATAAACTGATTTTGTGGTAATGCAAGCAAAGGAAGCTTTTTTGACAAGCAAGAGAACAATACAAGAATAAGCGCTTTTAAGTGATGTACTAACAGATTATATGCAAACAAAAATATGTAATACTGGGCTCGTTTTCAGAATAATATAGTCTGGTTTTTAATTGCAAGATCCTTTCCTTATGGAATAGAAATATTTTATTGGGCGTATTTACAGAGAATGTTCGGTTTAAACAAATATTTCATTTTTGATCATGAAGAAGTCCGTTGGTTGGTTTTGCAAGTTTTGAGCAGCGGAAATAATTAACGAAGTCGACACTCAACCAACATGAACCTTGCTACTGGGTAAAGGGTGCAAATGCTTGTTGGATTAATCCTGGAATAAAGGAAACCTACGGATAAGAAAGAAACCTTCGACTCATTCAGATAGTTCAGGAAAGACACTAATTTAAATATCTGTCCCGTTCGACAAACAGAAACTCAGACGAAATGAACTGAGGAGACTGAAGGTTGGAGAGGAAAATAATGTAAATATATTTTTAATTTATGTGGAAAGCTAGTTAAATGTTAATTGGATCTTATAAACACAAAGCATATTACGAGTATCTGCTTGTTTTACGCAATATAAGGATATTGCACGTTACGTGAAATACAGAGGAATGCCTTGGCACTCAGTAAGTCAGGTAGAACTGTGATGGGTTGTCAGAATTGGAAATTAAATGGTAATAAAAATAATAATAATAATAATAATAATAATAATGAATAATAATAATAATAATAATAAATCATTAAGTTTACTAATAAATATGGAGACACCAAACAATGGGTTTATAGAAAGAAACGAGATGGCTCTATTTTGGAAATAATACAAGAAAAAGGACATTCATAGTGCGAAACTATATAATGTTTACATAAATAATGAGTGAAACGACACGTGGGCACATTCCGTTGGCCAGAAATAAATTAAATCGTTATTACGACCTAAAGAAACTAAGAATAAACAGATACTATGGCTAATGTGTGTGCCAATCGGTAGTGATACAGTGTCAGATGAAAAAGGTGGCGGCGCTGCTGTTTGACACAGTGTGAGTCAGAAAGTAAATGGACAGTCTATTTAGTTGCGGAAGAATTGAAATGAATTGCAAGTTTGTAAAGCCGATGTTTTAAGGTAATTAATGTACAATTAGAGAGGAATATAATTACGCGTGTGGGAGGAAGCGTACATCATTAGAGTGGACAGCAATTATTTGGAATGGAGCTGAATGGAAACTGGGATCGACGTTTGTTTTGCGGTGGACCTCAGAAAAGGAAAGTAAGCAAAAACGGGAAACATGTATTTTTATCTATATTTGTCATTGTAGGAAAGAACCACGTTTTCGTATTTGCAGTAAAAATTTTTCTAAAATAATGATTAGAGGGATCTTGGCACTTGCGGTAAAAAAGAGGGATTTTGTAGCGAGTATTTGATAAGGAGAATAAGAGAAATCACTGAAAGAAAGATTGTGTTTACGAAAATTGTTATTGTAAGAATTCTTCAAATGCTATATATATATATATATAATATATATATATATAATATATATATATATATATATATATATATATATACATATGCACGATTCACAGATTAATACATTAATCGAAATGCTGGATTAACTGAAACTAAGTTATATATTATTTATTGAGTAAAAGAAAACGAGTTACTAACCCTAGAAAACATTCACTCACGTAAATATTTTCGTTACCACCGAGTATCTCTATAGATGGTCATCAGACGCCACACACATATATAAAATTTGTATCATGACGGGCTATCTTGGGATACCTCAGCAACAGTGGGGATGAAATGTGAAATGTGAAACATAAATTCAGGAGAAATAATTAATAAAAGGGTACGGGAACGTTGCCCTGTCAGAGAACAAAGGAACAGTAAAATAACACTGCACAATCGTATGAAACGAGCTTGGGTTGGCCCACAGACAGGGCGGATTGAAAATGTAGACACATTTGTTTTTTTACTTAAAAAGGAAGAAGAATTATAAAAGGGAAACGAAATAGAGAAGGCGGGCTCGAGGTCGTAAAGGAAAAAGTAATATCATGTTTCAGTTAAAAGTGGAAAATACACACATAAACAGAAAAAGTAGAATGTGGGAAAGATTTAATAAATGAAAAGATAAATACAATACGAGGCGCAAATAACGATGCGAGAGCTTATACAAGTGATTTATGGGACGACCGAAAGCTCTAAGAAGAGTAGACCAAAAGCCCAAGGCAGGAACCGAATTTTAAAGCAGCAACTATTATAACAACGACACGCTTCAACTGAAGTACAAGCTACATTCCTTACGTTTTCTCGTAACAATAAATTACTTTAAAAAATCAACGGATATTTCGGTTACACATTAATCAAAAATATAGATTTAAAGGCGCTTCAACGTTTACTGGAAATTCAGGTCTAATTATTATTAAAAAATTCAGATCTTTAAGAGAAAGTACATACCTATAAATATCTGCTTAAAATGCCAAGTCCACAATGTGAAAAAATAAACAACTAAGTTTTAAATCTACTTCGTTTAAACATTTTGACAGATTTTGGCAGACCAAGAGTTAAATGACAACCCCAGCCATCAAAACTTAACCAAAACTATACGCGACACAACCACGAACTAAATAAGATTTACTTCTAACACGAGCATTTTTCCTGTAGAAAAGTAAAATGTTTTGAAAAGAAGAGGGATTCCTTGCGAAGTACCTCTTTCGAAAGTGGCTATGCAAATGCGGCCGAATTTCTTTTTCATAAATTGCGGCGATAAATTTCTTAATATTCTCAACCAAAATTTTTGAAAGAAGGAATATTAAAGATCTTAGAGCATAGTCATGTAAGTTTTACTTCATAATAAACACAAGTTTTAGAATTCATATTGATATTTTTTTGACTTTATTCAACCCAAAATTTAACTATATGAATGGGTATCTCTTGATATAGTTTTTTTAATATTATGCAATTTATTCAATAACCAAACGAGCATCTAACTATTCCCAAGATGAGTTGTGACAGGGTTAGGTATCGCTTCAGTATTAATTCAGTGAAAAAATAGACCAAAGACAAAGAAACATTGAATTTTGAATATCCCGGCAGACCTAGAGGAAAAACAGCTATTACTGCAAATACCTGGTCTGACTATAGAACTACAGCCGATTAACACAAAAACGAAATCGCAATTATTTAATTTAATAAATACTTTTGTTCACGTTTCAATTGGATGGCAAGCAAAATACACACTTTTATGCAGAAGTTTAGAGAAAAATCATTAAAAATACAAGCTATACTATAAATAACCAGTTAACGGTTATTTTTAGTTTTAATTTACGAGAGAAAAGAGCGGTGATTCTAAAAACAATGTGTACATTGTAAAGAGAACGATTCGGCTTTCCGCCGCAAACTCTACACCAACAGACGGGTTCTTGAATAAATCACATTAAAACCACTCATCTGACACTTTTGACTAAGGGGAAACAATTACTTTTTGAAATACTTTAATGCATTAAATCCGCGGGAACATTGTGTAGTATGACTTATTCTAGGGTAGTCTGCACAGGACGACATTTTGAATTATAAAGGGTCTTTGAATGCAGCTAGAACGTGCTCGGAACACGAAGGTAACAAAGACAGATAGACGCATTTTCTCCTTCCAATTTTACAAACTTATTGTCGTTTTGTTAAAAGTACTTTTTTTTTTTTACAGACTGAAAGGTCTTGCAAAGCACCATGCATGATGAAGTGTGCCTAAACCAATTTGCGCAAATATTCGCATGTGTAAATAAATCCGTTACACGGGAAACCCAACAACATGGTCTAGAGGCAAACACTGGTGCCAAAACACACCACCAAATTTATCGAAAATTACGCGAAACGTACTCAAAATTTAAAGAAATTGTGTATTATTTTGTTTTCAAAATGTACGCTTTACAGAACAGATTTCATTTCAGATTTTATTTTTTAAGTTATGTAATATTTTTAGGAAGACTCTTGAATTCTTGCAATTTTCGAACATCAAGGTTTTTAAACGAACAAGAGAACCTGCACCATTCTCTTAAAACGTCTTTCACACTATCCAACAACAAAATTTCTCATTTAAAAAACGATGCAGTCATTTTTTGAAAAATTTTGAAAATGACCAATGAACCTTCATGTAAATTTCCCTCCAAAAATTAAAAAAATAGGTTTTCGAATTCAAACGGCGAACCGGGTAGCCGCTAGATTAGTTCAAGGTGGAAGGTCAAACGGATGATAAACAGACGGGACCGGAGGTCGGACGGATAGACGTTGTGCTTTCATATCGATTTTTCAGTATCAAAGACCACAGAAAACGTGATTCGGCTACAACAACGTGCTAGATGATTTCTATTAAATTTAGCAACTGGGATTTCTTTTTTTTGTTACCTCGCCCTATAAAAAAATATTTTTCTGCCAAAAATGTTGCTGTTTTGGGTGTGTGTAGAATTTTCCAAATCATATTTCTCTCTACTCCGTAGCGGAAAGTAAAAAGTGATATCTATGACCCGTTTCATGCCCTACAAAGTCGATTATATTTCTCCCGCGACACGACTATATTCCGTTGGAGCGTTTCCTCTACATGCTCAGGTCGTTGCGGGGCGGACCGTGCGGATGCCGGCCGAAACAAACACGAGCGCTACGCGTGAAATCTACTAGAGACTGCGCGCGTCGAACGCGACGCGCCGGGGGCGCTGTCGGGGCGAATTGCTCGAGCTAAATCGATTCACCCAGTCGATGGATCGGCGCCAAGCGTCGTACTTTGAAGTGGAATTGTGCTGTGTGCACAAAACTGTCGTGCTCGGCATACTTTTAGTTCTCTGTGAATAGAAAGTGAAATGGTGAAGTCATGACAATCGTTTCTAGACGGCTAATCTAAGGGAATACTGTAATGTGAAACAGATCGTTAAATTTCACGTAAAGAAATTCGAGTTTTTTTTTATCTATCTTGGACATTGATGGAAATATTTTGTTGTGTGTCCAAAAACCTATGTTATGTACAGTTTGTGCTGCTACTTAGTAACTCTGAATCATTTATAAAATGTAACTTTTTGTATTTATTGTAAGGGCATGCAATTTCGAGAAGATGGTAAAATTGACGTGCTTTTTTAAGCCAGGAATTTCCAACATGAGCATCGTAAGTTTTTCTCAGCAACGCGGTTGTAATAATAATGATGAATTATGATAAGAATAAGCAATAAGAATGATAATAGGGAAGATGCTAAAATAAGAGGGAAAAGTAAGAATCTCAGAAATCTATGCGAGCCCACCTTTGTTTACATATTTTTTAATGTTACCGTTTCTAATGCAAAAGTCCTGTAAATATTATTCACCAATAAAATACTGGTTGTCATAATCAATTTAGTGATGCTCGAGGCACCTACATAGCTTTCTAAATTTGTAACAACCTTTTTTTGGAAGTATACATTTGTATAGTCAGTATGTACAGTGTATGGCATTTGCCTTCTTTTTATTTCTTTTTTCCCCTTACATTTCTCGCGTCTTACAACGCAACGCGTCTCTTGAGCCCGCTTGTTTGGGGTGTTAAGCGCTTTGAAGTAAATTTTTCCACTACTTTAATCAGTCTTTTAATTATGGAAGAATCCTCCGTTAGCTTTCTATAATAATTCTTACAGTCCGTACGTAATTGTAAGAGATCGCCACTCCTGAGTACTACCCACCGGGCCAGAATTGGGAAGGAATAAGGAAGAGGTAGCGGTTGTTTGAGAAGGCTTCCACATGGGTTGGACTAGCTCCTGTAAAGCTGGCAACTAGTTTTGTCGGAAAAATTTCACATGAGATTAGTCCAGAAATCGGACGGGAATCGACCCCGGATCTTGCTTGATGAAAGACAACGACTTGATCTAAGCCACGAGATGGCCACCCTTCTTTACAAACATTTATTAACTTTATATTCCTCAATATTAAATATGGTTGATGTAAAATATGCTAATAAAAGTAGATTTTTATTTTTCTAAGCAAGTGAAACAATTTTTTTTCCGAACTATTATGGACAAAAATGTTAAACACAAATTATTGTTTCTGAAAATTGCTTTATGACAAACGTTTGAAACTCACAACGAATTATAATCTAAATTTTACTTAACATATTTTATTAAAATAAATTAAAGGTGTTGTTATATTACGTGCTATAACGTGTTGGCATACAATTAGAATTACTTTAGGGAGATATTCAAGACCGAGAAATTAGCTGTGTAGTAAGTAACTTATTTTTCGTAATACCACAGTTTATCGACTTAACGCAATCAAATAGAAGAAAAGGCCACTCCCAAAAACTGCGTCCTTACACCCAAAATGGTATTTTACGCCGTGTGCTCTGGGGTTTACCCTAAGTAGTCCTTAACCGCTCCGTTCTAAATAACCTTAAAACTCAAAAACGGTTGTCATCTGGAAACATGACGAATAGTTCACATCGTGTGAATTATCATGAGCTGTGAACCAAGTATGTTGGTCGGGCTTGTGTTGGCCCCACGCACCTGAGAAAACTGGAAGATTTCCGAGACTTACGGACAACAATAATAATAATAATATAAATAATAATAATAATAATAATAATAATAATAATATAATAATATCCTGCTGCAGTTGCCAACCAATGTCGACCAAGAAATGTCGTACAAAGGGCTCAGTATAGGATATTTGACCCCTGAGAGCGAAAGTTTCATGATAGGCAATACAAGATCAAGGTGATTCTCACAAAGAATTACCTAAAATATATCATCAAAAAACTGCCAGGAGTGCTGATGAATGTCGCATGTGTGGCTGAGAATCAATGAAACCATTCAGCATATTATATAGGCTGTAGCTGTCGTTGCTCCCACTGACTATAAAGTGAAACACGATCAAGCTGGAGCCACATATCCATTCCAAAACTAGGCAAAAAACACAGGCCTACCATCAGAAAGTGATGCACCATACTACCAGTATCATCCAGAAGCGGTACTAGAAAATGAAGACGCATAAGTTATACTTAGACCGCAGTATTCTGACAGACAGGAAATTAAAACACACACAGACCTGATATTACTCTTTGTGACAAATTTGCAAAGAAGTTTGGTTTATTGATGTTTGCAGTCCGTCAACTACCAGCAATATGATGACAACATACCAGACTAAAAGCGAACAAATACAGAGAACTAAGTATTTGCCGCAAAAAGACACGGCGAGTGTCCGACGTGAAACTATCCCAATTGTAACTCTCAGCAACTGGCTTGATACCAAAAACTCTCTGCAGATCGCTGGAAAGAATACTATGTTTGGAGAAGAGCATTATCATCGGCTCAAAAGTCGTTATAATCAGCCACCTGCTTACTAGTTCAGGAGATTCATGGGAGGACATGTTGGGTCTTGAATGCTCATTCTTGAAAATGTATTTGGTATTAGCATTTGAAAACTTATTTTATGTTTCAATCTGAAACCAGTTATTTTAATGTGTTAGAATGCCTCTAATTTTGTTTTTGTAGATTTTAAAAATCGTTGTGTTCCCATGCTTTTGAATATTGTATCTGTGTAGTATCTCATGACGAAACCAAAAAACTTTTGAGAATAAAACAAATAAATAATAATATATAATAATAATAATAAATAATATAATAATAATAAAATGAATCTAACAAAATATATTTTACACTATATATCTCAAGAAATCTGAACAGTAAGAAAAAATCATTATCTTTGAACTCATTTGCCACAATTCTTTATACATTCTTACAAGCACAGTTTTTATGCTAAACATAGATGTCTGATCATAAGAAAGAATCAATAGAATAACGTTTACTTACATTAGCCATTAAAACTACAAGAAAAACTAAATCCTTTTCAAGAACGGGTTCCCTTACTGGGTCTGTTTAATAAATACACTGTCCTTCTTGACACTAATGGGAAATTTTAACTATTCCACCTCAGGGGAGACGTTATATCTAGTCGCTTGCTAAGGATGCCACACATTTCGGCTGTCGTCTCAGGCATTTTTCTGAATTCTAAAAAGGTACTTTTGGAAGCGAATGCCATTGTAATGCTGGAGAGAGATGAAAACTGGTTCTGGAACTTAAGTTCTTACACTATATTTTCTCTCTCTTTACATTCTTGTAGCGCATGCTAGCCGAGAATTCATTTCATGCTGGAAAGTAACATTTTAAATTTACTTCAAAGGTCAAGAAAAGGGAGAAGTTTTGCGAAAGAATAGTATGTTAATTAAGGAAGATTTTGCTGGCGAATTTTTTAATCGTCATCCTTAAACTCCTCCTTTGCAAGTAAGTTGTTTTTTTCGGTCATCTCTCTGCGCCCTTTTATGAAATTACTAATTTTTATACAATATTAAGACTGAGAAGGTGACCAGGCATGATAAGATGTATTCAAGAAAGTAACTAACATTTAAGAAAGAATATTTATTTTATTGTGTTTCTTTGAAACATAGATATAAATTAATTAATCAAGGTAATATATTGTTTTATAATTTGAAATAAAAATTATCAGTTTCACATTCAGAATTATCACAACTAGTCGAGAAGAGTCGTGTTTTATGCAGATAACGGCAACATTAAAAAATTGAATTTGATAAGAAAATGCAAAACGTGAAACATAGAGGAAGCATCTCAAAAACGGAAAATGCTATAACAAATTACCCAATTAATGTTGAAAAAAATTTAAACATACGCTTGACAATTTTTCTTAAACATTTAGGGTAACAATTTAAGGTATTAACTGCGATTCGCCTCACGAACCGGTTTGATTTCACGCGTTTTCAAATGGACAAAACAGTATGAAATTATGTATTTGGGAGAATAGAAATAGCAAGAATGCAGGATTTGAACAATTAATATTATACATATTTTTCCTCGTCAGGGATGCAGTTACTCTCTTCAATATTCTTCTCAGAAACAAAATACGCAAGAAAAAAACATCCCAGATAAAAATATTAATATTAGAAATGATGTTTGTTCATGGGAGAAATTCCAACTACAAGTTTTTCGGAGCTTTTCTATTTCACACCAATACACTGAGACGATTCTTGCCTAGTTAGCAGACCAAGTTTCGCATGTCGTTTTTAACACCACCCTGCGGTGCTGTAGTCTAAATAACCGCAAGGCTAGCATAGGAACCAAAGAGCCTAGATTCTTCAGCGCCGACACATTTGGCGCGTAGCTCGACAAATACCATTAGAGCAGCGAAGCTTTTCAGCAACTACCTCGTGTGCGGTCCAGAGATAGTGTGAAAAGTGAGAGAGAGTTCTCAGGCCAGGGGAAAGTGCTGCTCGCGGCCGGCAACGTACGTGGCCAATGGCTTGTTGGCCCAAAGTTCTAGCTCTCCAGAAGCCGACGCTTCGGCTATCGCAGGCAATCTTTCTTGCAATGTTCACAGTCTCCATCCTTTGGGGTACGCGCCTTTGCACTCTCTTGGAGTGTCTCCTCCTCTTTCCTTCTTATCTGCGATTTATGCACTGGCACTTCCTCCTTTCCCTCGTATTTCAGTAAACATTCATCACTGTTTTCTTACGCGTTTAAGTCACTTTCTAGTTGAAATTCCGCACTTCTGTACATTTCGTAAAGCAAACAAACACTTCTCAGAACGAAAGCCTCTGATAACGCATCATACCTTCATTTCACACTCCTGTTCAAACCAAACATCCTTCTTCTGGTACATTCATTTTTAAATTTTTTTCAAAAGTCTTCTTTCGGTTTTCTTCCTTTACCTACCTTTCAAACAATTTAACATCTTCGTCTTGGCATACACCTTTTATTTCACTTTCGTCAATCGTTTCCTTCTCTTTAACTTTTGCACTGCTTCTGCTATCTTTCAGTTTCGCTTCGCTTCAATTCGTACCCATTCTCCCCCACCATTCGCGCGAGCAGCGCACACGCCGCGCCGCGCCGCGGCGTCGGGGTCTTATCTGCCGCTCCGAGAACGCGCGCCCACGCGCACACTCGCGCTCGGAGCGAAGCGGAGCTCTTTTCATTAAGTTTGCCGCGCGATCGCGGGCGACCTCAACGCGTCCGGTTTTGCGGTTGTGCCCAGCCTTCGCCCAAACCCGTCCTAACGCGTCGCTATTCTCCCAAATGACTTCTGCCTCGGCCCCGGCCCTCAGCCCGCCCTCAGCCCGCCCCAGCCCCGCCTCAGCCCCGCCTCAGCCCGCCTCAGCCCGCCTCAGCCCCGCCCTCAGCCCCGCCTCAGCCCCGCCTCAGCCCCGCCCTCAGCCCGCCTAGCCGCCCTAGCCCCGCCTCAGCCCCGCCCTCAGCCCGGCCTCCAGCCCCGCCTCAGCCCGCCTCAGCCCGCCCTTTCCTACATTCCATCCACAGCACGACTACTATCCTGAGCAAAACATTTCTCCAAATGACCCTCACATCCTCGCCAATCCACCGGGTCTCGTAATTCACTTTCTGACATCCGCCTCTAAAGCACTTTCCACAACCCGCCCCCCTATCCCCCGTTCTCCGCCAACTCTGCAACAGTCCCTATCATTCCCCAGCCATCCCCTCTTCCCACCCGCCCTTCCACCCTGACTCGACTCCGCTCCACCCTGACCCTCCACCCCACCCTGCCCCACTCTCCCCTCCACCCTCCACAATCTCCGCCTGCCCTGCATGCGACTCGGTCCTAAATGCCGCTTCTTCCTGCATGCCGCTTCGCCCTCCCTTGCGACATTCATGCGCCAGCGCTACGACTTCTCCCGAATGCAAAGCAGCAAGCAAGTGCACTTTCTGAGAGATATTTTCCGCACGGCGAGAACGTACACAAATGTAATGTAAACAATTTAATTTAATTTGTAAATAGCCCGTAAACATGGGTGCAGATGTAAGCATTATTCATAAAATATTACACTATTTATCAGGTAACGTCTCCTACTTCAAGGGAACTGCAATATTTATACAATATTTTTGCAAATGTCTTGCCAAAATATTGGACATGAAATTTCATATAATGAAATTCATATGGGAATACGTTGTTCTTCAGAGTGCTTTACTTTTTAATTATCCTTCGAAAATATATTTTCAAAGATCAAAATAAAAACAACAATGTCCTGAAATCATTTCCCAAATTGATGGTAAAACGCTCAAATGCAAATATAGTATATTTCTAATAAATACACTATTGGTGTACAGAATAGCACAGACTTTCCCCAATTAGTTTTCTGTTTCCATTGGTCTCGGATAGCAATTCCAAATAGCCACATAAAGATGCCTACTGTCATCTATCGACGTCCAAAGTTAATTTTTTGATATTTTCTTAATTTTTCTGCTTTCTAATAGTAGTACTAAAATATTATTTTATGAATACTAAAAAACAGACAAACCTAAACCTAAATGGTAATTGTCTTTGAAAAATTAGGTGCCTTTTTCAACAAAATTGTGTTTAAGCGCTGCAGTAAATTGGATATTTGAAGCCGTTTTTCACACAAAATTTTTGACTTTTCATAAACTTTGTTTGAAGTCATTCACAAATGCAATAGTGTTTACAAATTGCAGGAAATGCGCATATTACTGGCATGAGAGATCTTAAAGAAAAATACATTTGTGTACTTTTGTAAAAAAACTCCAAAAAGTACACTGAAAAGAACTTAACATCATATTAAAGAGCAAAATTAACACAATCCTTTCAAAAATTTTAAAGAAACAATTTAAGTCATTTCGAGAAAGTGGCGTTTGAGCGCTTCAAGGGTACTGTAAATGCGAAATTTAAAGCTCTTTATTATAGAACATATTTGAGTTTTCGAAAAACTTCATTTGAAGTCAATGATAACAAGCGAGTACAAATCGCTGGAAATGTGTATATTAACGGCGTGAGATATATTAAAATAAACACATTGGTGTAATTTTTTAATAAAAAGCAACAAAAGAATACCCAAAATACCCACAATACCCAATTTTATGTTATCTCAATCTCTGCAATTAGCACTATCCATGTGAAAAAATTGAAGAAAAACATGAAAACAGTTTTTAAGAAAATATAGTTTGAGCGTTTCTGAAAATATGAAATTTTCAGCTGGTTTTTATAGAATACGGTTAAGTTTTCGACAAGCTTTATATGACAGCTTTTGAAGCACAGATACTCATAAATGAAATTATTTGAACAAATTTCCTCTAATGTAAATATTAACGACGTAAGAGACATAAAAATACATTTTTGTAATTTTTGAAACACAGACAGAGAGACAGACGAACGTTTAAAAAAAAATCAACTTTTTCGGTATCAGGGGATCCCACAACATGTATTGCCGTTGAAATAACGAAATCAATTTTCGATAGCATTACATAACTTTCCCTATACTATGTATAATACTCCATATACACGTATGAATATAGAAAAAAAAATGCCATAATTCTCAGGTATTTTACAGAAACGACACGCATGAATAATTTTATTACACGTGCATTAATATCTCAATGAATTTTACAAAAAAAGTAATTTATTTTCTTACTAAAAAATTGGTACTGAACAGTTTAACTTTACAATTTTGTTTCAAATACTACTTTACAGAAAGTCTACGTTTCATGATGCCGCTAAATGAAAAAGTAGATATTGGAAAAGTGATTTATGGCGTGAACCTCCACATATTAAATGTTCTTTGTTTGAAAACAATTGACAATCGATTACCAATGTAACGATTTTCTCACAAAAGTACGTAGAATTAATATTCATGAAACATAATTATGCATTCTTATTATAATGTTTTGTGAAAATAAAATGACTGTGTGACACCACTTAAACAACGTCCATTGGTTTAGTGAATTAAAATTCTATGATTTCAACAGTATTTCTTCGGGCTACAAATGAGAAACAAAAACTTCTAATTCACGAATTGTCTGATAAATAATTACGTACTCGCAATAGTACCATTTATAACAAAGTTATATTCTAAGAGAGCGGAACGTGATTAACATATTCTAAAAGGTTTTAGACTGCAGACTATTTTGCGGTTTATAGGTATGGTTTGTTTCTTCTTCTTTAATAAAAGGGTTTTAATCTCAAACTTCCCATTTTGTTTCAACTACTTTACAGAAAGTCTACATTTAATGATACCGATAAATGGAAAAGTAGATATTGGAAAGGTGATTTAAGACGTCAACCCTCCATAAATGTTCTTTGTTTTGAAACAAATTGCTTTTGTTCGATTTCCAATAAACACTTTAACCACAGAATAACGTAAAGGCATTATTTAATAAAACTTCATTATTTCAGTGACCCCAACAAAAAATTAAATTAAAAGAGACGATTTAATCGCCAATATTATTTTTATTATCGTTCGAAAAGAAGAAAAAATTGTATGATTTGTATGATCCTCGACTAAAGTCAGAGTTTCGTACTTTCACAAATTCAACTTTCTTTATTATCACCGTAAAGCTGAAGAAAAGGTGATACGAATGTCGAAACCAGAAGTTCAAAAACATCGGTTTAGAATGTAATAACTATTGCCGGCAAGGCAATAAACATTTAAATGGTAATTCCTAGACATAAGATGTTAAGAAACTAAAACTAACATTTAAAAAAGGCACTAAAATGTTTTTTTAAATAGGCACTGAAAGGGCATTAAAAACCGAAAATTGAAGGGGAAAAACAGGAATATTGTTCACTGCACTTGCATTTATAATTAGCAAATATCAAAAAACAATATAAATTGAATGAATGGACTATTAATGAACCGTTACCGAGAGACCATAACATCTTCACAGGACTGATCTCGGTTACTACACTTAGGCACTGATGAAGTACTTCGCGTGGTGCAACTGCGGGCAGAATTAAGACGCTCCTCAGGCCCGGCAGAGATGGGTTTACACTGTACACTTCCCAGAAAAACATCTGGCTCGGAAAGATATCAATGTCGGAAGCGAGGATCACCCTATGGAGGATGGTTGCCCTATGGGACACGCGTGCTTTGATTACGTCACGAATCGCTGCTCTGTAAGCGCCCACCGCTCAACCATGTGCACAGAGTCCATTTTTATTTTATTTGTGCACAGAAATGCGAAGAAAGAAATCTGCGGCCACAATGCGGTTCCAAGAATTCAGTGACCTACAAATCCACATGACAGTTTCATTCGCGACAAACAATGGAGATTAGTTACTAGTTGAAAATGTATGTGATGAGTAGAACTTTAAATGATTTAAAATTGTATTTGTAACCATTTTAAGCATTTAAAAAGAAAAATAAGTCTAAAAAGGCAAAGGTCACAAAAGACGATATAAGGCAAAATAAAAATTCGCCAGAATGTTTGATTTTCCATAATTTATATACATACATTAATTGCCAATATTCCAATAAAATACTTATTTTGATGACATTAAATGACATTTTCCTATACATCCGATGTCTAGAATTTACATGTAAGTTTTGTATTTATTGGAAAATTTCACGTGTTTCATTACATGAGTGATATTACGATTTTTTCACTTTTTTGACTTACGAAAATAATGGCATTCTGAATATAAATTTACCAATTAATAATCGATGTACACTGACTTCAAATGAAACGCAAACTCACTCCATAGACACTTTCCTGAATTCAAAACAACGCAGAAAGCGCCACTTAATATGCAACACGTTTACACCAAAAGCTATGCTTTAGAGGTTGGACAAAATGTAAGTCCCATTTCTGGTTTATTTGCCGCATGTCCAGCGGACATCACGGTCGGAGGACGGTGCCACCAAAACCCTTCAATTTCTTCCTCACAAAACCCGCGCCATTTGCGTGAATGACTTTCCCCACGTCAGGGCTTTTATAAATCTCTCCATCAGCTGTCAGCGGCCGTGTAACGCTCACCCTCCCATCCCTTTTCACCTCATCCCCGTTCCCTTTCCTACAGCCATTATCCCCTCCCCCCGCCTTGCGTTCTCACGTGGCGTGATTTAGCGCTCCAGAGGTCCATGCTCGCCAGCGCAATCGAGTTGTGAGGCGATAATCGATACGTGAACAGGGCGCTGGCGCGGCTGTCCTCTGGTTATTTTGTATAATTGGCGAACTAATATGCCGGATTGCACAGAGGCGCGACGTCACGATTGGAAACTAAGCATCATGAGACTACAAGTCTCTGGTACAAGGGACCATTAAACGAATTAATACCTGATTAGGAGATTTTAGTGATCGAGCAGTTTGTGTTGTAGCCTAGTAGATATATTGTGGAATTTCCACTTTCATTCTACAGATATCCCGTAATTACACCGAATAAAAAAATTGGTGTAGTCTTCTCGACCATAGGCAAGCAAATTCTTTATTTACATGTGTGTGTGTTATTGGTTGGTCTGCCGATATGGAATTAAGTGCACATATGTGTGTTTGAAAGTGCAAAAAGCACACGGCGATACATACTCGTATATTCAATACATTTTTTCTCTGTATAATAGCTCTGCGCCTCGACCGACTCACATAGCGCGGAACCGGAGTGGGAGGGAGGTCCGTGCCCCAGGGTTGCGATACAGGCTTAAACTGCCGACCGCTCAGTTTGAAACGAAGGCAAAGCTCGCACGGTCCCCAAACCCCCGGACTCTTCCCCTTCAGCCAAATTTGTATCAGAGAATGAGACTCCATTCAATTGGTCATACGATGCACACTTGATGAGACAATGATGCTGTTCGGGACACAATTCACAATGCCTCGTGCACGCATATATTACATGCATGTAACGGCACAGGCCAGTATGAGTAAGTAACGGGACAGGCCAGGAAAAAGTAGAGGTAAAAAGATCGCGGGCGGTCTGTGGTCCGCTGTTAAGGGTTCTGGTTTTCTGCTCTGACTTTCGCGTGGTGTTGATCGGATAAACCACAGAAAAATGCCGATTGGAGTAGCCGGCCGCCAGAGTTCTTCAGACAGCTGTTGAATTCGATCTGGCTTCAACCCAGGTAAGCAGAGCTGCAGGCTGTGCATAAATACTTTAAATGTTTCACACAATCCCCTTTCGCTTTCTTTTAAAATGCTCAGTCCAAACAAACTCTTATTCTTATTTCAGAAATTCTTATTCAAGAAATTCAAGTAGTAATAGTAGATTCTGTAACTAGTTCACAATGTTGCCCATTTTTGCACGAATAAAACATATTATCGAACGAACTACGTTAAAAGGGAGTTACAAAAAAATTCTGAGTGCAAAAAAGAAAAAAACAAATGAATTGCATTCGCAATTTTTTGTATGATAATATTATCAATTTATAAATGAAACACATTAAATTGATAAATTAATTTGATAAACTAATTTCAAAAGCAGTTTTGCATTTGGAAAAAATTTTTAGTGATTTGACGATACGCATTTTTGACACTTTAAGAACAATTCTCGAGGGAATGCTAATGAAAGACGGATTCCTAGCCTAAAGAAATTCTATGAGAAATCAGAACAAAAAAGTCAGAAGAAATGTAATTGCTTTCAAAGTCCAATGTATTGCGCAAGAAAAAATACAGAAAATTTAAAAATTAAATGCATAGAGCATATACTTTTTTATAATTGTATGGTTATGGAGATCTGTAATTTTCTAATTTGTTATTACTTTAAAATATGCAGTATGTAAATTTATAGTCACTTAAAATTAAAGATAATGCTAAAAGTTAATGATGGTATTGACATTTTTGCTCAAGTTGAAAAATCAATGATTTCTTCTCAAGATGACATGAGATCATCTTTAATAGAATCAGTTGATGAATAATGCCTGTTTATGAAAGTAAGAAACATTTTTAGTTCAAATATTTATTCATTGTTGGAATACACCTTTCTTCCCATTTCCTCTTTCCTCTTTCAAGAACCTCACAAAGGGCGCCAATATAATTTACAAGTAAAAATAATAATAATATTTTGTATTAACTGGTTTATTTTAAATCTAACTAAGAGTAAATATAAATATGCTTTTTGCTTCAGTCTGTGAGCTTTTTGCAAAATTACAGTCTTCTTCAATTTCAAAGGTAAATAGTGATGAAACTAGATGTGCGATAAAGCGTCGAAGTTCACGCCATAAACGGCTAATAATAAAATTACATTCAATGAACAATTTCTTTCAACGGAAAGGTTAGTTTATAATGATGGTATACAAACAATTTGTTCACGTGGTATAATTATAATTTTCTTAAAAAGTCTGTTATCTTTTATCCTCTCGGGCACGCAATTAAAATATTATGAGCATCGCCTCACTGGAAAACACGCTGCAGATATGCTGCGTTAAATGGTAAAGATTATATATAGTGTACTACAGGACTACAGTACTACAGGACACTAAACTTAGTTGGTAAGTAATATACTATTTTGGATATGGCAGACATACTTGTAGTTTTCAATCTATTACTTTTAACATGCCTATTGAAACTTGACACCTTTGGCGCTTTTACAAATAAATAAAACAGTAAGTTAGCTAAAAGACAATTAATGAAATATATGAAACATCTTTATGTCTTAAATGATGCTGTTGTAATGAACGTGTAATAAATTATTCTCCAAGATCGCATTAAAAATTCCGTCTCATTTAAGGTCTAGGTGCGTCTTCTGATCTGCTGGAGTTCTATTTATTGATCATGCGGCTTCAATTTCAGATTTTTAGCCGAATGTCCATAAAAAAGATCTCAACATGACTCTCCGATAAATCATTTGTACAGAAAATTTCCCATTGGTAAAGACAACGATCTTCTGAGAGAGTTCGGAAGCATCAGATGCCATGGCAGTGTCTATGACAGGGCAGGGAGGGGTCCAGAGTTCGAGTCACGGGGGGGGGATTTTGGACACTGACTACATACACAGCTGAGTAGAATGCATTTTTTATTTGGATGAGAATTATAGCAGCTGCTATGATTAGTAATTTGGTCCATGTTTTTTCTGATATACACCAGACACACGCAATAGCAAAACACGAACCTCTTGCGATCTTTCATCTGTATCGCATTCTTTCACCTACAACAAACACACACACAAACACTCCATGTCGCACACACTTCAATACATATCGAGACACTTGTCGGAACCTTAGAATGTGTCCTGGGTGGAGGAGATACCTGTAAAGAAGAAACCCACAAGTCTACGTGTAGGTTGGCGCCGAATCTCTCAGGTTCTTGTGTGGATGGTACACCACCATCTCGCGTTTATGACATTCACCTCTCTCACCGAACTAAAGACCGAAGAAGTTGGCGCGCCACAATCAATATACTCACTCAACCACTCGTGGTGATGATAATGATGATGATAGAGGTATAGTGGAATGAACTGCTGAGGTGACGTAATGTTATAGCCTTCTTGAATAGTGGGAGGGTCCGCAAGAAACGTAAGTAGTAAGTAGGATTCTTACCGTCGCCTCATGCGGCCAGGACTCGCCGCCAGGAGTCGCTCTGAAACAAAAGATACACGATAATTAGACGGCTAGCTAAATGCTTTTCAAGTGGTAATATCTATGAAGTCTCAGAATACAGGACACTAAACTTAGTTGGTAAGTAATATACTATTTTGGATATGGCAGACATACTTGTAGTTTTCAATCTATTACTTTTAAAATGCCTATTGAAACTCGACACCTTTGGCGCTTTTACAAATAAATAAAACAGTAAGTTAGCTAAAAGACAATTATTTGCGTATTTTAACATGCTTTTATTGTCTTCTTTGCTTCTCTTAATTTACATTCCTATGAACTGTTAAGTACTTTATTTTCATCAAATATCTACATCACATTCAGTTTACATTGTGAATCACAATGCTTTTAAAACAACCTGAATTATCAATGCTTTGATAATGACAATGCAAATTAACTCTGGTATAAAAACCCCTGCTGTCTAGTTATCACCAATGAAACAACATGTTTTCTAAAGGAAACTACGCTGTGAATGGTAAAGTGGTTTGGTGGGTCTTTTATATACGGATAAGGTTAGTCTGCAACCGTTCTTAGAGTGTCAGATGATTCTATATTTATGCATAGTATAACCACCATATGTGAATTATCAGGTAAAATTAATCACTAAACGTTTTGAATACGAAAATTTATTAATGGCTTGACGGTGTTGTTACAGCCACGGTCATTACCATTTTTATGACAAACATCAGTTTCATTATTAATTGCGCTATTATGGAAGTTCATTCATCGACAATAAAAATGATGATAACATGGGAGACATATACATTAATTGCCTGACAAAGTAAGTCATTAACTCAATATTGGTATAAAACTGCAACCCTGTATTATCTAGTCTACCAAAACATAATTCTTGGATCTAATTCCGAAAACCTGTGCATGTTGATACACTACTATAATTTTAAGCATTCTGCCTGATGATTTAAAATCATCAGGCAGAATATAACTCGAAAACGGTTTTGGTTATAAATATAAATGAATTGATCTATAAAATGTATACGACTCCAATAATTCATACAAAAAATATTGTTAAATCACTATTACTCTTCTTTCATAATCAAGTGGAAACGTGGTGACTACTGATAAAAAGCAGGACGTAAACATCAAGTATTTCTGCTTTAAGAAAAGCAAATTCATAAATGTGTACTTTACTTTCAGCGGTGGGAAGCGATAGCTAAACGTCTCGTACAATTTTCGTACAGGAGCGGATATATTAAAATTGTTATTACTGAATATCTCTGGATAACGACCAATCATGCAGGTAAATTAAAGGCAATTAAATAATGATTTACAAATGAGAAAAATAAAAGGAAAAAGTAAGGTGAAAAGGAAAAAAAATAGAGTTTTAAGCGGACAGAGCTTGACCAGAGGGCCGATACAAAGCGAGATGACATAAACAGACTTAAGATCATCCGATGAAAACATTCTGACCGAGACTAACCCAGGATACAAAAAAAAGTGATTAATTCAGGTTTTTCAATATTTAAAAAAAATCAACAACTACAAACTTGCAAAACAATAAATGTAAATGAGCAGCTTCATACGGAGAATCACTAAATGAGAGTGACAGAAGCCATCGACAAACATGCTTAACGAGCGAATGCGTTGACCAGACTCCGACTCGCTACATAACTGCATGACGTGAGATACGCTAATGAGCACATATCTAAAACGCCTTCAACAAACATTGGCCTGTGTGTACATGTGGGGAAATAACGAAGACCATTTTCAGATCGATTTTATTGCTCTTTATTATGCTCCATTGTATGACGTATGGAACTAGAAATATGAAAATACTTTTTGGCTAGACATAGCATTGTTTCAATAAACATTTTTAATATACAATTAGTCGTATAATATTACAGGTTTCATTGTCCCTCAAATATTCTAGGTCTCTTGGATATAACACGCAATCTTGAGTATACCGTATTTGATGAATTCCTCGGAGTACCCCCAACCACAAAAACTAATGTTATATTAATATGCTTTGCTAACTGAATGTGTGACGTTGCCTGTGAAGTTAGGAGGGAGCTGTCAATCAGAAACGTGTAAACATTCTTGTCTCTGAGATGCCACAAACAAACATCTACACATAACCATTCTGCAAATAATATTCTCTCTGTTGCTCGTGTTCCTGTCTTCTGCCGTCCGGTTTTCTTTTGTTTCTTGGGGCTAGACTGGGTTTATTTACTGTGTTCCGGAAACTGCCTTAATGTGGCTGGTACCCTTGCAACATGTTTCCCCTTTATTAGCACGTTTACTCACAAATGTCATTTTAAGAATGAATCGTATTTACGCGTAATCTACAATGCGTTGGGGCGCGGTATCCATGATACAGAATAATATTTAGCAAAAACGTAAAGGACCACGTAGAAGGTGATTATATTAATAATAAATTTTTACCAATAATGTAGCTAAAATCTTCACCTAAAGAAATGCCCTTTTGACACCAAATACCAGTCGTATGGAGATGTGACGACAAGTCAAAAAATTAATTTTTGTAATTTTTGAAACAAACTACAGAAACAAAAGGATAGTGCAGTGCGTGGTGTTTATGTCACCTTTAGAGCGAATTTATCAAATCCTTAACCAAAATTTTTATGATAAACTTTGAGCGTTTATGTATATATTTTTTAATTGAACATATCCTCGCAAATATTGCGCGAAAACAATAAAACTTTCAGCAACCCATAATTGCACTAGCAGATTCCCAATTATCATCCAACGAATTCTGGAGTCATTGTAATTTCAGAAGTTATTTATAGATTTGGTTGCATTGTGTTTAACTAAAGATCCATTAAATGAAGTTTTTAAATAAAAATTCATTTCCAACCGTCACTCATTTTATTCTTTCGTGCATTAATCCATAGCATCATTTAGTGCATTTTCTGTTCTGTAGTTTTCTCTGTTTTCATTTTGCCGAGCAATGCAGAGAATTTCAAAAACTAAGATGTCATCCAGGACACAAAACAAAACATCAATTTACCTGGAACTAAACTAAACAAACTTTGGTCCTCTGGACATTTTAATACAGTATGTCGCAAAAAGAATACATGGATTAGCCTTCATTAGTGTCAGTGGTGGGTGTGGAGAGGTGGGGTGCAGGACCCGTTGTTTTGTTGCTAAGAGCGTCCAGTTTCAGCAATGACACAGAAGTCCGGTTTTCGCGTTTTGGCTGTTGAACATGTGTTCCAAAGTTATAAATCTGTAATTACTGTTCAACGGCTTTTCCGTACACACTTCAATGCTCCGTTAAATGGTTCGATACCTGATCGCAACACAATATTGAGTTGGGTTGCCTCTTTTCGCACAACTGGAGCAGTCACGAAGCAGAAGTCGCCTGGTGGTCCTAGCACGGCGCGAACCTTTGGAAATCGTCGATAGAGTAAGATATGTTCTTGAAAGTCCTCGTCGTTCTACTAGGCGGCGTACTTACACTCTGGGATTGTCTCGTCGCTCACTGCAACGCATCCTGAAGGAAGAGTTTTACAATTTCATTCTCACAAACTTATGATCGAGCGGGAGATTTACGAACGTGACTTTGATGAACGGAGATCGTTTTGCGAGAAAATGATTGATTGAATGAATGACAAATCATAAATTGGATATATTACCTATTGTAGTACATGTACAAAGTGAGAACGTGTTGAATGTGGTCATAATAAAGTCGATTACAAACGTGACAAATAGTCCTAAAGTGTTATCATACATGTCCTTCTTTTCGATATTTTAATTTTTTCATTATTAATTTAAATATTTTTCACTACTAATTTTGTTACAAAAATATTTCATTGTAAAAAATTAAAGTTTCAACAGAAATGTTTCGTAAACTATTAATAACATTGATTGCTTTGAAACGTTTGTATCAGCAGTTTATCTATTACGTATACAGATATCCTCCCCACATAATTTTTCACAATAATCATTGTTGTGGATAATTTTGTATTCTTGGCGTTTTCGCAAACTATTCACAGCAACTACTGTTGAGAAAATTAACTGAACACGCATAATCTTGCACCAAAATTTTCAATATAATGTTAAAAAAGGTGCATTGACAAAAAATATTCGTTCAATGATAAAATACTCATTCAATATAATCATTTAAAGAGGTGAAAATATAATTAGTGAATTTTTGTTTCAGTTAATAAAATGTTTCATTTATTTTTAATGTAATTGTTTCTGATTTTTACGTTGATTTTTACGTTTTTACGTTCCTTTGATTGTAAAAATATTGGTCAGCATACAAAAATACTAGTTTGAAATCCATGCCATCTTTTTGAGAAATTTCCTGTATAAACCAGACAAAACAACTAGAACATTGTAACATTTATTCTAGCCCATCTGTATAGCGTGAAGTTCAAAGATCGCGCGCGGGCAACCAGCCAAGCGACGTGAAGCGGATGAGGTGCAGACGAGTGGGCGCCATATTGCGGCTGCAGGGAACGAGGCTTGATTGTAAAAATGTTGGTCACTTTACAATAATACTAGTTTGAAATCCATGCCTTCTTTTTGAGAAATTTCCTGTATAAACCAGACAAAACAAGTAGAACATTGTAACATTTTGAAACATCTGTATAGCGTGAAGTTCGCGCGCGGGCAACCAGCCAAGCGGCGTGGCGCGGATGAGGTGCAGACGGGTGGGCGCCATATTGCGGCTGAAGGAAACGAGGCTTGATTGTAAAAATGTTGGTCACTTTACAATAATACTAGTTTGAAATCCATGCCTTTTTTTTTGGAGAAATTTCCTGTATAAACCAGACAAAACAACTAGAACATTGTAACATTTTGAACCATCTGCATAGCGTGAAGTTCAAAGATCGCGCGCGGGCAACCAGCCAAGCGGCGCGGCGTGGATGAGGTGCAGAC
>BOPP01000036.1:1144366-1157406 GCA_017312745.1 Gryllus bimaculatus
GTTTTGTTGCTAAGAGCGTCCAGTTTCAGCAATGATTGTAAAAATGTTGGTCACCTTACAATAATACTAGTTTGAAATCCATGCCATCTTTTTGAAGATTTCCTGTATAATCCATACAAAACAACTAGAACATTGTAACATTTATTCTAACCCATCTGTATAGCGTGAAGTTCAAAGATCGCGCGCGGGCAACAAGCCAAGCGGCGCGGCGTGGATGAGGTGCAGACGGGTGGGCGCCATATTGCGGCTGCAGGGAACGAAGCTCGCTGGTACTCCCAGACTGCCGCCGGTCATTTGCATGGCGCTTTAATATCCGGCCGCTCGCCGGGATCTCGTGCTGTGTTGCGTTGCGTTGCGTTGCGTTGCGATGCGCTGCGTTGCGTTTGCGGCGTTCCGCGCTGCCGATGGGTCGTCTTTGTGCCAAAACCCACGCGGAACATAGAGGCAGCCAATATCGTGCTACAACTTCGCAGGTGCGGTTTTAATTCTCGGCGCTGGTTGCTGCGAGCGTCGTAAATAACTTCAAAACTTTTAAGCTTAAACAGGAAAGCATTGTTTCGTCGGTTTCTGAAAGGTAAAGCAGAGCGCTCTTCTAGCATCAACCTCTTTGCTAGGGAAGATATTTCTATGCGGCTACTCTAACGTGGAAAGCTAATCCGAACGTATAAGGTTTACACAAACATTTCAAGGGAAAAATTGATACAAATATAAATTTTTGTTTAGGTTTATGAAATTTATTTTGTTTATTTAATGATTTTATTAGAATCACGGATAATTGATATCCAGATTAGGGGGCCACAATCTTCAATTCTGACATCAAAATACAAGAACAGAAGATTCCCGGTTGACTTCAAGATTCTTCCTCAGAAAACTTCTGTTCAGTGGGATCGCAGTCTACATCGTTTCCATGAATTGTAAGGGACGCAAAAAATGTCTGACAAACAAATTAAAAAATTATTTTCCACAATAATATCAGATTTTTCATTTAAAAACTCCTAGTAACTGAAAGAAATTAATATTTTGATCAAATGGCATGCCAAAATAACCAATCACACAAAAGTAAAATTTGTAAATACAGTTACAAATTTTAACGAAGAGAATGTTGAATTTAATAAATGCTGTCAATAGTTTTATTGTAAAAACCGTTTTTTAATAGACTCTGCAGACCAAAAATTTTATTTTATTTTGAAAGAATACGTTTTTAGAGAATACCCAGTACGATGGGTACGATGTGTCGCCAATCCACGTACGTATTTTTCAACCATATAAGAAATTTGGAATCGGACATTCGTAAAAATTACAAACACAAATAGAGGTAAGAAATGTTTTCAAAAGAGCTTGCCCAGTTGCTGAATGTTTATATTCGCAAATATTAAAAACATTTCAAAATATTTTCCAACGTGCAGCACCCAAAGAGAACGTTTCATCACACATCTGTATAAGCATATGAAAAGATAATGCTACAGAAAAATATTCAAGAAAATGATACAAGCAATAAAAAACAATCATCCAAAGAGAAACAGAGAGAGCATAAATAGATATATTGCACAAGGGAGGACATTCACAGTTGCGGTAACATATCCACACGTCAGCTACGGTGACTTCCGTAACAACTACAAATATGTAAGCGTGTAGAATAATTAATTGAAGAGCTTACTTAAAAAGGGATGAAGCTCCATGAAACAGAATTTTTCAGGGAGGACACGTATTCACATCCAGTCTCAGCATTGCTTATGATGAAATCCAAAGTTTTTCGGACATCTTTTAAGAAATGAGGAACCTACATAAACACAATAATAGGCAGCATGATCGAGAAGTGTTTTAACAGTTTTGGTATATGTGTTAATACGTTAAAATGTAAATAAAATTGAAATGGAGATACGTCACTTTTGCAATTAGCTCTTAATTTTCTTTTGGTTTATGAAAAATTAAAAAAATGCATTTATTCTAATTTCAAAACTAACTGTGTTAATATATGTAATAAATGATCTGATGAATAAACGTTAATACTCGTACGACATGAATACGCCATAACAATGTAGAGATAAATGAATAGTGAAGAACCATTGGTCAAATTACATGAAGGGGGACATAGGGGAACTACCAAAATACTCTGCAGGGTGACTTTACCCTCTCAATCTGCTACCGGCGCGGTGTCCATTTCAACACACAAACGCGGCACCTCGACCAACACTAGGGTCTCGGTTGTCATCGCGCACTCTTCACGTCTTTCCTCACACGTCGCCGCTCCCTACCACTCCGCCGCCAACTCCAAGAGGGCGCTGTCGCCGCCTCTCGCTTGTCCAGCTCCCGACCCACTATTCCCAGCGCCCGCACCGCCACCCCCGGCGGCGTCGCACAGTGGTCTGACCAGCCTCACACGTACGACACCCGCGAGAAACGAAGCCTTTATTCTGACGGCATTTTATTATAAAATGCTCCCAGAGGTAGGGGGCTAGCGCACTGACTTACAAACTCCAAGATCGTTGGTTCAATCCTAGTTGGGGCAATGGATCTTCGATCGATTGATTGATTGATTCATACTAAACTATTTTAGTTTAGTTTAATTACTTTAGATTAGTGCCATATTATTACTCGTGACTACTTGTGTGTCAGGGTGACACCGCGTCGTTGACAGTGAGGTTTCGCCTGTCGGATCGCAGGATTACCTAGGGTAGTGAAGTCACCCGGACAGCCAAGATGTCGTGAACTCAAGCCGCGGAAGCTTACATGGACGTATATTATTACTCGATTGATTGATTAGTTTTCAGGAACGTTAACTCCATCATAATCCATCTCCTAACTATGGTGCCTGTTGCATATTTCGAGGAGGCTATTTTCTCCCCCGCTGGAAAGTCAGACACGGCGCCGACCTACAGGTCGACATGCAGGCAGCGTCCCTCTCGAGGAACCATCGACTGCAGGGCACCGCCCAGTCGGTACCAACTCTAACCTCCCCACTGGATAGTTGCGGTAGGGTAGTGTAAGTAAGAGAAAGTGTTTGTATAACGGGAGAAAGTTGGCTGAGGAAGAGGAATTAAAGATCACGAGCGGCCCGTGGTCTGTTTTTGTGAGGGGTAATGCTCCGATAGTACTCTGAAATAGATCGAAGAAACTAAGCCAAACTATCGATTGGATCAGATTGGATCATTCTACTTCACGCAGTGAAGTTCTTTCTAATTTCAAGAATGACTAGCTACTGACGAAAATTCTCCGTCAAGTCACCGTCAGAACTTGAATAATAGGATATCCAGTTTAGTGACGCTGAAGAGTAATATGCTCTTGAGTAATTGCCTGCGCCCGTGTACATTTTCAAAAGGCAGAATACCAGTAGTCTACCACGTCTAGGTCGTGGTAAGAAAGAGAACCTTGGGAAGGGTCCGGCAAAATGAAAATTCCCTCGTCCTAACGATATCGCACGTTCTATCCAGTGATCGGATAGTGATAATTGAGACCGACATCTGGCAGAAAACTGGAAATTCGCATTCAACTGCTACAAGGGACACTCACAAGGAGTGCTTGCTTGAACGATCAGCTAGATTCGAAATGGGTATAGGTTTCAAAGAAAGGCTGGGCCGGCGACACTAGTACGAGTCACGGAGAAATATCAATCGCCCAGCAAACCATTGCAAACAATAAATGTACTACTACTAATTATTACTCCAAACTAAAGTTACGGAATTTGTAAACATACTGTAAGAAAATATGACGAAATTTTTAAAAGTCGATCAGATAAGATAAAAAATAATTAATCACTCGCTGCTAATATACCATTAAGCGCTCTGTAGTAATTACACTTTCGCACCACCGAATTCGTGCCATCGTGCACACGTAAAGATCAACGTTTTCCACACGTAAAATAAAGTAATACTTTTGTCTCTTTACGCGTTTGTGCCCCGTTCAAACCAGTGCACTACGGGTAGTCATGTTGTTGCTCCCGTCGGCTCAGATTGCTCCGCACGGGGGCTGCCGCCGCCCTCGCCTCGCCGTCCAGAAGCGTCACCGCGGCCCTAGCGGCTGAGAGCGGCGCGGCGCGTGGATGCGTGGAGGGAGGGAGGAACGTGGTGTCGAGGACAGCGAAAAGTGCCGCGTCGATGGATGGACTCCTGAGGAAGAAACGTGCACTTCGTTGGGGAAGTGGATGGCACGGACGGCGTTGGAGAACACTGCGTAGGCGGGTGGCAGACGACGATCAATGAAAGTAGAACAAGACCACAACCAGGCTCTGAATGGCGGAATACGTGTATTTGTAGAGAAATAACTTTTTTTAGCGTTTGTCAAAGAACCTTTATTTTCAAATTGACAACCGAGACAGGCAAGAAATCAGTTGTTACATCTAGTAGGTGAGATATTCAATAGATGGGATATTAGAGAACGCGGACGTATACGGTGTAAGTTCTTTCGTTAACAAATTATTGTTATGTTATAAAAACATTACACAATTGAAAACTTGAGGAACAGGTCGACAAATTATTATTTTCATTCGATCATATAACATGATTGAAATAACTTTTTTAAATCCTTCACATGTTAATTATTTCATACTGAAATAATTCAAATACTTTACTTTGTAAGCTTGATTTCAAACTAACTATGCTATACTGATATGCTATACTAATAATGCTATACTGATAATAAAATTAAATTCATTTTATAATAAATAGTAAAGTAAAGTTTCACCTAAAATACTAATATAATTGCACACGTGAATAAAATATTAATAAATGAAGTACTTCTTTATTTGTATATAAATGATACGGGGCCTTGCTTTAAATTTAGTTGATTAGAATAGTTTTTGTTAGAAACGTCACATCTAGAAATGACAATTTTACTTAATTAACTCAAGTTGTAACTTCCCTTTCTATTTTCCTTAAGGAAGGCAAAAATAATTTACAAGCTTCTCCAAAAACACAAATTGAAATACAACACCGATAACAAATTAAATTACCAATGCTGGGTTAAGTGACTACGAAAATTTCAAAAATCGGGCAAATACACCGAAAAGAGAAGAGGAAAAAAGAAGGAAGAACGAAGCATGGATAGATATATTCAAACAGCCAGAGAGACAGGCAGAAGCAGACAGCCTGACTAGTAGCAACAGGAGAAACAATCCCAATAATTGTACTGTTTAATTAATAAAAGTTTTGGCAACCACTGCCCAAAAGTAAAAATTACTCAATCTATGTAATTTATTTTATGAAATTCCAATTAAAGCAACCGACCCCAGACACTCTACCTACTTCATGAAAAATACGAGTCCCTCAACCTAGTGCAATTTTCTCGTTCATATTACAGTACTATATGACAAAAAAATCTATTAAGTTGAAAACGTCAGAACAATTTCTGCTTTTCGCGCTGTCTGGAGCGCAGAACTGCTCTCTTTAAATGTCCTCTAGCTACGTGGCTAATAAAATGCAATATGCGCGTAATGAAAATCCGCTCACGTACACGCACCCAGGAGAGAATGCAGTTCGCGTGCAGGTATGCGCCCGGAACGAGAAATTCAACTCTACCTCCACACCTCGAACTCCTGCGCTTCCCTCTGTTCTCCTGCTTGTCATTTGGATTCTCACCCAGATGCTTTCTCAATTTATTGTTTTATCATTATTCCTCTATAATTACATCGTTCGGAATACCGTTTTAAAGAAAGAAGCGAGGCAAAGTACATATCGTATATTAGAGCCAGTGATTTTTGTTTCTTTATTTACAGTTGTATAGGAGTCGAAAACCATTATTTTTCGTGGATTTTCTTTTAGTTAAAAATTTTCAATTTATTTGAAGACGATTTTCCATTTTCATACTCCATTATTTCTGCACAAATTTGAGTGTTTTTCTTTATAATTATAGTTAAGCAATTTTGCTGCACTTTTATCATTTACTATTAAACAAACCAGCTTTATTTGAAATATTTTAATCATTTAAAATTCATCATATGCTCTGAATTTGTATTCATTTATATTTTGTGGAAGAGTTTCAACACAACTCACATTACTTATAAACGAAAACAAAAGAAATAATGGGAATACGTACAGAATGCGACGTGTGTCCCCGCATTGTGGATATGAAATATAAAGGATTGTGAAAGATGCTTATTCACCCCATTAAGTAAAACAATTTCCTCCGTATTATTCATCAGTATATTCCAATTGCAATTGCCATTTGCAATATTCCATAATTACTTTTCGGCATTCAGACGAACACTTGTAGTTTCAGGATTCCAAATATGTTTTAATTCATAAAAAAATAAATTTTGTTTCCGAACCAAATATACGAATTAAGCGTGAGTGTTTATAATTGGTTTGAATACAAGAGAAACGAACAATTGAATTCTCCAAAAAATAAAATTATCTAACGGGGAATTACCCAGACACTCGTATTCTACACTGACCTCGTAGCATCAGTGAGGCTGAATGTGAAAAATTAACAATGTCATGTACGAGTGATGATGTAGCAAGATCATGAAGCTCTGGTATAATTGAACGCACCAATCGTTTCTGTATAATTAAGTCGTTTCGTCGGATACAAAATTCACTAACAATAAACGTCAGTTTTTAGAAGCTATATTTTTGGAGACTTGGCAACATCGCTTCGACTCCCCCTTAAGAGACTGTGGAGCACATCGCACAGCGCAAGTCCACGACATCACGACATCGCCGGGGCGCAATTACGCTCTCAAAGCCCTTGTTAATTATAAGTGGTTTAAGTTTTATTTTGGTGCAGCGTCCCCCCGCCGCCTATCTCTCTATTAGTGAACTTGCGCTCGAGTCGTGAGACAAACTCGCGCGCCACGTGAACCTCCCAAAGGGCGTCTTGGGCCATCAGGCGCACGCACTCCCAACGCGGGTCGTTGGACGCCAAGGCTGCTCGGCCCAGACCACAGACACGCCACTCCTCACCCTGCACCCTACTCCTTGCTCCCTCTTCTCCTTCTTTCTTTCACTTTACCTATTTTTCTTTCCCTTTCAGTCTTTCTTTCCCTTTCAGTCTTTCTTTCCCTTTCAGTATTTTTTTCCTTTTCCTTCCGTTTTTTTTCTTTCTTTCTTTCCCTATCTCTCTTTCTGTTTTTTTCTTATCCTTTCTTTCCCTTTTTTCACTTTCTTTCTGAGTGGGAATGACCATCATCCCCACTCTTTCCTTTTAATATTATTAAAAATATTTTTGTTTTGCAATTTATTCTTCGTAATATTAAATTTCCTTGAATAATTGTTTTTAACTTATAATATCTAAATTTTATTAGTTTCAAATACAAAACAAATGTAGGTGACAATCGTATAATAACTTGTTTATGAAAACTACTAGAATATAAGTTATTTTTTATTTACGTAATATCGTAAACAATAATGCCAATTTTGATTAAGTATTGTGATTATTATTATTATTATTGTTATTATTAATGTTATTATTATTATTATTATTATGCAATGTTATGCTATGTTAAGTTAGTGTATTCTGCCACCAAGTTCTCATACTTAATTGCATAATTATTAATAAATCTATCTATATCACGAACGAATATGAACGCGTGTGGGGATGGCAGGAGTTCACTGTCACATAGAACGCATTCTGTTTTAAGCACATTAACACGTACAACAGATGTTCTTTTCCTGGCAGGGATGGTAAACAAGCTGTTGAAAATCCGTAAACTACAGAAGAGTGAAACAATACTATAGGCAGTTGCCACAAATGATCTGGGCAAGCTTATAGCCACTACGCGACTACTCAAGGGTCCCGTACCGCACTACCATGAGCCTGCAAGTGAGGATGAAACCCTCAAATAACAGATCACAACAGTTGGGGTCAATGTATTCATCCACGAAGTTACAATGACGTTGCAGATAACCCTTCTTAATCAATAATGGTCGTTATTTGACAAATGATTATGCCATGAAGTACTGGAAGCCGGTGTATTCCCCAATTACTCATTGCTCCGACGCATACTAACCACTCCGATTTGTTCAAACTTTTCTCCTATCATAGCTCACTTTTTACTTGAAAAGGTGGCAGCAGATTGCCACCTTGCAAGCGAAGATGTGAACTCTTTCTGATCTCTTCAGAGAGAATGTAATTAATTACTCTAATAATTTCGATTAGTAGTTGTCTTCTTATTGGAAAATTATTATTTTTTAGCGCAGAAAACCCAGTATAGCACTCCTTTTTTGTTTTGTTTTTCTTTTAATTTATTTCTTCGTTATGGTATGTAATTTATTGCTTTTATATCTTTTGTACTTGAATGACAACCTGTTCTTAGAACTCAAAATATGCGTTTCAGCAAAAACGAAACTGATCTGATGATTCTGTGAGAAAATTTTAGCAAAAATAATTTCCAATTTCTGATAAGATCATTTAGGCTTCATATGAAAGGAAGAACAGATGTCGTTAAGCCGTTGACAAATAAGCACCTATTCGAGAATGCGTCATGAACTATTTCCAGCTACAAAATGCCTCATAGCTCAGGAGAATTCATAACAATAGTGAATTTGTAGAAGTTTTATACCTCTTCACATTGACAAGCATGGCATTTACACTATGTTTTGTTTCATGATATTTTGTGGACTAACATTTTTGGTCATAATTGTACTCTTGATTTGTTTGGAAAGCCATCAGTCTCGTTTGCTATCAGTCATGCGATTAAATAGAGAAATATTCTCATCATAAAACTGATCGTAAACGTAACCGTAAACGCAAACGTAATCGTAAACGTACACGTAATCATAATCTATACTAATATATAAAGACATAAGAGCGCTGCGTTACAGCGCGATAAACTCTGGTTGTACTAGAAGAATAGCGATTAAACGTATGTTCTAGCTTCCTTTGAAGGTTAGGAATGCTACAGGCTATGATTTACATCCATTACTCTTAATATATTCACAAAATAATTACTTATCTGGACTTTTTTCGCCAAGCATTGCATGAGAGACTCAGGTGCATCAATGTGCTATTAGTGTTGGGCTGCGCGCCACCACAGGATGATACTGAGGTCTCAGATTGAGTTAATTCACAGAATTGCGTATATCTGTAGAGTAGCTGATGACTTCGTTAATTTTACCGTCAATTATTTAGTTTAAAATGTTTACATTTAAGAATAATTCCGACTATTTTTCTTGATTCTTTATATAAAAGTAACTTGTTTATGGATTTTAATAGTATCTAGCCGTGAAAGAATTAAGTGTACAAGAGAGAAGTATATATGAAATGTTTGGAAAACGCCATTTTGCTGATGGATATTTAATAATGTCGTAAAAAGGTATGAATGCATTCAAACGTTCTGTATGAAATAGAAATCGCTTTAGTTGTAGTATATTAAGTATGATTATTACCCGTTTGAAACGAGTAGGTTGGGGTGAGCGAAAGTGAAACTTATTATGAATCATTTACGTGTTAAGTTTGAAAGTGACAGATGGATGCATTTTTGTAGGGAAGTGCTTTATTATACTGGAGAAAGTGTACCTTCGGCTGACGAAGGGATAATTATTTAAATTGATGAATGTCCGTCAGGATGAAGTAGTATTGAAGTAAAATAATAGTGAGAAATGGAAGGAATTGACTGTGCGTCAACACTTTAACGAGGTCATTCAAAATAGAGCTTTTATATATCAAACAACTTTGGACAAGTTAGGATCCACACTGTGATCGCGAAATTTTGGAGATAGTCTAAATGGTTAATAGCACCGTTTCCGTCAGGCACCATTTATCAAGGGTCCTAAAACGGGAACTCGAATTCATTAAAGGAATTTTATTTATATTTATATTGCCTCAGTGTGGGTTCAAAGATCAATTTCTGACTTTTCGTTATAAATACGCTAGATGAAACAAAAAATAATACGTTTTACAATGTGGCAACTCATTGAAATTCCGGAAATATTGCAAACAAATTCCACAAAAATAATATAAGTACAAGCACTTTAGTTTTTGCTAGATTTTGTAAATCATATTTGGTGATAAAATGAGTGAAATTTGGAGGCGGGAACCCCAATTAAAAACAAATATAAACATGTTTAGTGAGAAAGTAAGTGAGGAAGACAAGATATTTCCAAGAGGGAGCAAAGCAGTGAGAGGTGGGGCAAGACGAAGCAGGGATAAAATAGAATAGATACAAGAAGGCTCAGCGGCAAAGTGGAAATAAATGGAATCTCAATGTCTAATAAATTATTGGGATAAATTCACCGGCAACGCGGGGTACTGATGTTACTCATAAATGTAAACGTAAACGTAATTGTTAACGCAAACGTAATCTTTATCGCAAACGTAATCATTAACGTAAACATAATCATTAACGTAAACGTAATCATTAACGTACACGTAATCATTAACGTACACGTAATCATTAACGTACACGTAATCATTAACGTAATCGTAATCATTTACGTAATCGCAGTCATTAACGTAATTGCAGTCATTAACGTAATCGTAAACATAATCGTAAACGTAAATGTAAGCGTATGCGAAGGGTTTGGAGCGGCAGATGGCCATCGCGCAAACTCTTGTGTTCTCACAAACCGCGCGAGTGGATGAAAACATTGGAGGAAAATCCGCTACTGGCTGGAACCTTCCTCCCGGTCTTCCAAGAACTTTCGTGAAGCTTCATGTATTGATTCGCGAATCCGTACGAAAATGCAGTGAAAGATGATACTTTTTCTACCTAAAATAGTTTGCTCCGTCTGAGGAAATCGGTTGGTCTTCGTTGCGGTGCTATTTTTTTTCTTCTTTTTTTTTTTGCTACCTCCTCTTCTCTAGCTTCTCAGAATTATATTTATCAGCTAATTTAAACTTGATAGAACTCCTTTCTTGACTATGGATAAACGAGAGTATAGACTTAAAATGGATGAAATTCGATACTAATGATTCTCAAGAAATATTTTACGGCAGAGTGCAAGTCATTAAGATGGGCAATTGGATTAGCCGAATACCAATTTTCTATTAAAAACGTATTTGTGAGTTTAATCATTTTTACTTTCTCTCCGTATACTATACTATAGTAAATTTGCACAAATGCAAGGTTTAAGATATATTAGTATTTTTCCAAAGATTGTTAAGTTTGGGTCAGGTGGCGAGGAAATTCACAAAAATGTGTACCCGGAAATGGGAATGACTGTGCCTTTATGGATGGATCAGAATAGGCCTTTTTTAACCGAAACGGGACAAAATGTTACGAGAGAGATCTCATTTTCATGAAATTCATTGAGATATTTTGATTTTGGTGGTACATAAATCCTCTGGGGCTTTTTCAATCTTTTTTTGGGAAATAGCCGCAATTTTTTTTTCTGGAATACAAGAAAGTGAATTTATTAAAATGGTGTAGTTTCGAATTTCATTAATAACTACGAAATTTTGAAAATGGCAAACTTCAAATTTATTTTCGAGTCTCTCCTCATCTTCCAATATTTTAATATTGGGTGGAAGCAAGACGTAGGGTGGTGGAGAGGTGCACGATGTGATGTAACTAAGACGGGCGAGACGTAATGTAACGGAAGAAAACGAAATGAGCCTCCAAAGCTTTCTTTGTCAACAATTGATCCCACGTTTAGATCTTTAAATTTAAATTAAATTTTAGATCAATACATGATGTCATAGACTAAAAAGTATGTAGTTGAGTAATAAGTGACCCTAAGAAGACGAAATGTTTCGTCATGCCCAGCATTCCCGTATATATACCATTGTTTATTATTCAAACGGATTCTACACATGTACATATGTCTTTGTTTAATTAACAAACGGAACTTAAATTCTGTTACCATCTTGAACACGGCAGATCCAACATCTTCCCCTTCGTTTTGCGCAAAAGTCATCCACTCGCCCCCACCCCCGCCCCCGCGCGGCTCGCGGCGCGCCGCCGCCAGCTGTCGCTCCGGCGTCAGCGGCACAAAAGCCCGGCCACGAGCCAGATATTAATATTCAGTGTTTTCTTAGCTCGGAAGAGAGAGCGGGTTAGGCGGCGCCTTCGTCGCCGAGTCGGCGCGCCCGCTCGCTTCCTTCGGCGCCGTTCACGCGCCCGTCCCCATTCTGCGCCACGCAGCTCTCGTGCTTTCCTTGCTTCCCGTAAGCCCCTTGCTTCTCCCAACCTGCTCCACTCTCGCCAAGATATGTCAGGTTCCTCTCCAGAATGTCCAGTTACTGCATGGCATGTTGCTTTTCGTCGCGTAAAACCACGTTTCTTTCCATCATATCACATCACTCTCGTCTTCTTCACATTTAATCACGTTTCTCTCCGACACGACACGTCACGTCACCTCGCACGTCTCTCCATTTCATCAAGTCTCGCTCCTCTGTCAGTGACAAGCTCCTGAGTCTCATCGGTGTCATATCGCATCAAGATCTCCTCCTTCCTTCGCCGTCATGTCACGCTCCTCCCCATCACGGCATGCTCCTCTCAGACACGCCACGTCGCGTTCCCCTGGCATCTCCCGACACGCTCCCCTCCGTGATGTCAGGGCATGATACCCTCAGTCAGGATATGCCACGCTCCTCTCTGTCACGTCACATTTTCCCACGCTCTTGATTGTCTCGTTACGAACATCTGACACGTCAGGCACCTTTTCGTCACTTCAATGGTGGTTCCTCTCCATGAAGTCACACTTATCGGTCTCGACACACTTCTCTCAGACGTCATTTCATTCTCCTTTCCGTCACACCACGGAGCGCATTTCTTCCACGCCCTGCAAACGCTTCCACGCCGCGACTGCCACGCCAAATCACGCAGTCCCCTGCCATGACGCGCTCTTCGTCCGTCTCCGCATCGGTCGTGCTTGGTCACGCTCCTCCCCGTCACGAGACGCCTCGCTTCTCCTCGTCACGACACGCTTCTGCCACGTCCAGCCCGGGCGCCACATCTCTCTCATCCTATCCCTCTCCCTCTCCCTCTATATCTCCCTCTTTCTCTCCCTCTATATCTCCCTCTATATCTCCCTCTTTCTCTCCCTCTTTCTCTCCCTCTTTCTCTCCCTCTATATCTCCCTCTATATCTCCCTCTATATCTCCCTCTATCTCTTCCTCTATCTCTTCCTCTATCTCTTCCTCTATCTCTTCCTCTATCTCTTCCT
>BOPP01000036.1:1157417-1171566 GCA_017312745.1 Gryllus bimaculatus
CATGACGCGCTCTTCGTCCGTCTCCGCATCGATCGTGCTTGGTCACGCTCCTCCCCGTCACGAGACACCTCGCTTCTCCTCGTCACGACACGCTTCTGCCACGTCCAGCCCGGGCGCCACATCTCTCTCATTCTATCCCTCTCCCTCTCCCTCTATATCTCCCTCTTTCCCTCCCTCTATCTCTCCCTCTATCTCTCCCTCTCTCCCTATCTATCTCTCCCTCTCCCTCTATCTCTCGCTCTATCTCTCCCTCTCCCTCTCCTCCTGTCCCGCTGCGATCGCTCACGCCGCTCCTCATTATCCCATCTCCGCGCGGATTTGTTGTTTCAACGCTGCGCCCGGTGCGCGCCCTGCCGGTCGCTGCGAGAGGTCTCGACGCGAAGAGGGCGAAGCCCCACGGGTGCGCAGACCGCGCTCCTACCGCGCAGGGCAGTCGCTGCCAGGCGGCGCCGCGCACACTTGCCGTGCTTATTGAATGTCTCTGCCACCCACGTGGCGATGTTGGAACGCCGTGTTAAGGCTGCAGATTCAAAACCTGTGAGGAACTGGACGTCTTCACACTGTAATTGTGGAAGGAGTTGAACAGAGGTATTTCTTTCCAAAATCGTGCACCAATGCAAAGAATTTGCGTCTTTCATGTTCTGTAAACTCTTTTACTTAAAACTCTTTTATCTATAGGGCTTTGAAATTCTGATAAATAACTTTTATCATACGTTATGAAGAAAACATTATCTTTGGATGCCTTAAATCCACTACTACTAGTGTCTGGGATTCCTGAATTACTGAGTCCATTCAGATTCACAACAGATTTTGTTAGTTTACTCAGAACGATAATATTACAGATAACGAACTGAGAACATATTCTCTTTACTTTCCATTCAACATCACTAAATATGTAATATTGGTGACAGGGTAATCAAAGGCAAAAGTAACAATATTTCTGATTTTTTTTTACGTTTTGTTACGTAACTTTCTATTGTGAATTAATTTCAGTTACTTATATTACCTAATTAGTAAATAGTTATTCAATTAGTTAATGCCATTTATCTCTCGGAATCAGATTCACAGGTGACCCAACTCATCTATTCAAACCATACCGCAAACCCGACTAACAGGTCCTTTTTCCAGCCCATTGTCCCAAATACGAACCTCATCCCCTTTCCACACGGCTCGACTTGGGCCGAACCCCCTCCTCCCTTCTCGGGGTTCCACCTTCGCCTCCTGCTCGTTAATGCGGAGGCCCGCCGAGGAGCGCGGTAGCAGCAGCTTGGGCATTGTCTCGCAACTTGCCCCTCCCGGCGTCGCCGGCGCCATCGCGATACGCATCGCTCGGTTGTGCACGGTCGTTCAGGGACACCCTCCCTCCCCCACCACCTCCGATGACCCCCTCCTCATCCTCTCCCGAGTCTACTCGGCTCACCCTCTTGCGGAGTTCGGAGAGTCATCCATCAAAGGACGATAGCATCGACGCGCTGGGGAGGCGACCGCCTTCGCCGCCCCGCCCACCCGCGTCGATCTGCAGCTGCACAGTGACCGAGATTCGGGATCTCACCGCACCTCTTGCACCCTCAGCGACCATGCGTGTTAACGCCCCAAAACAAACGAAGGAGTCGAGGCAAATTATTTCCTGAATTGCACTCCTGAGTGTGGGGTCGATTCAATATGTTAACCTAATACGTGCCTTGTAATACAATTTAGTTTAATGCAATCCGCAATAGGGATGTGGCGTCGATGTCGACGTTTTCAAAACAAAGATGCTTATGAAGAAACATCGATGGTTTAAGCATCGATGTATTGATGCCGATGTTTTTTTAACATGGGTGTTTTGTGATCGTTGTTTTTCCTTTTCTGATGGATTGTTTCTGAGAGAAAAATTCCCTTGATCGGAATATTCTAAAAGTTACTACCTACAACACCCAAACTCTCTTGCCCGATATAACTTACACGCCGGTGTATTTCCTCTTTCTTGAAATTAATTTCACACATAGAGATACCCTTATTCGGCGAAATAATAGACACGAACACTATCAAATTAAATTTTAATGCACACGAATTTAATGTTACAGGTTACTAAACCAGTCTAAAAACATCGATGGTTTTTAACCTATATATTTTTAACATCAATGTGTTAATTTTGAAAATCGATGTTTGCTAACATCGTAACATGTAACCTATGGACGTTGCATCACTAATCTTCAATTTAGCCATCCGGAATTGTCGAGCGAAGGGAGGAAGACAAACACGGCCGAGCGCGACCGGAAGGGCCGTGTGTGGTAAACAAATACTCGGACAATGTCGGATAATCAGCAATCTTCAATTTTCCCCAAAACAAGTATTACGATTATTTTGCAGAATCGTATAAAACTACTCGATTTTGTTTCGGAATTTTACAATGTTTGAATGAAACGATGGTTGGATGGTATTCCAATTGATAAGGCAAGATAGCAAAAAATATTATTTGCAAGAAAAGTCAAAGACTCTGGTGCAAAAAGAAGAACATAAGGGTTTGTTTGCTTATTTGTTTATTTACGTTGCAAACGGTAAAAAGTGTTAGCAAAAAATGCTACAAAAATCTAGATTGAGTCTGTAGATCAAATAACACCAAATGCACAAACATAACGATATTTGCAAATGAAATTTTCTTATTTATTGTATTTTGATAGCAAGGACTGGGATAATTTTCTGTTGCGCATGAAGTTTTGAGAAAGAGAACAAGATGACTCATTCGTTTGAAATAACGCTCCTCTTTAGTGTACAAAAAAAATGTTTTTCAACGTAGTCATTTGAGACAAGTACCATAATAAATACAATGGTGTTATAATGAATCTTCGTATGAAGGTTTTCCAATTTTAAATAGTGTCATTTCTAATCTGACCTGCCTGGGTAAGGTGAGAGCTTGATGGGAAGGCAAACACGTTACACATTGGTGGTGTCTTGACAACACAAGTGTGTCCGTGCCAAGGGATTCATTGTCAATACCTGAAGTTGCATCTATGTACGACCTTCGTCCCTAATACTTTCACCTGACTAGTTACTGTATATTTGGGTAATATAGCTATGGGTACTGGTTCCCTAATCGAAAAATATTGGTAAAAGAATGGAGATGGACCCACGGGCTACCTCAAGGTACAGAACCGAGAGGGATCAAAGGGACACCTCGACTTGCTATTTTGGAAACAGAAAGGGGCTCATCACAGGGAAATATCATGGAAGTAGCAGCAACAGCAGGAGATCCCGCCTGAGGTAAATCCATTGCGCCAATGACCAGCCGAAAGCCGGGAAGGAGATTTCGCAAAAACGGAATTTCGCAAAAACAGACAGGCAGCTCCGACCGAAAATAAAACGGAATGTTCCGTAAGAAAAATAATTGAAATATAACACTCAACATGTAACAAACTTAAACTTTTCCGAATGAAAGTGAACAAATTTCGTAAGGTGACTTTAGAAGGATAGTTATGAGCAAATTAGCTATTTGGCTCGCTCTTGTCAACGTGTGTCGCCACGCATGGAGATCACAGAAATTCTCAATTGCAAACAAGTTTTAATCTTCAATTCTGAAATACTATTTTACTATTATTGTAAAAAATATTGACGTACTTGATTTCAAAAGTGTGAATTTTCAAAGAAGCATGTTAATTTTCTAAAATATTTTTAAGAGCATGAATATTCATGTAATTCAATGAATATTGTACACGTATTTAGTTAGCTAAACATCACATTAACGCATTCTCTTTGGTAGAGGTCCATCTCACATACATCGTTAAATTCATCACATCACATGAAAATACGATCCAATGCAAAATGTAAAATGAATATTAAACGTGCAAATGATTCATGGATGAACTTTGACTATGACGTATCGCGTCTAAATCCACTGTGGTAGCCACAAACCTCTCCAGAGCCATCTCTCCTCTCCCTGGAGCAGCCACGACGCTGCGCGTCAGAGCCTCCATAGCAACCTCTTATGCTTCTCGACGGTCGAAACTTGGTACCTCCCTCCCCTCCTCGCCCTCATCCTCTTTCTCCTCCTCTCCATCCCACTGCCCCGTGATGAAGAGAAGGTCGGGGCAACTTGAGATCCCGACTTCGAGCCCGGCGGTGGGGCGGATCGATGGCTCGAGTTCCGGAGTAGCGCGCGCGGCGGAAGTGATTTTAGGTTGGCCAACTTCCGGCCCGATAGTTCGCCGGGCGCCCAGTCGCTTAAGAAGACGGCGGGGAGGGGGAAGAGTCGCGAAAAGACGAAGAAATGGAGGGGAAGTGTAGGAGATCGAGACAGAAGCAGAATGGAGGCGGCTCGCCGGTTGAGCAAGCAGAGGTGGAAGTGGTTGAGGTAGGAGATGAGACAGAGTAGAGGGTGGAAAAAGAGGAGGAGGAGATGAGACGGATGGGAAACAGAGGTGAAGGGGCGGAGAAGCAAAGGGAAGGTTGAGGGGAAGAAGAAGAAGCAGAAGCAGAAAGAGGGAGAGGGGGAGTGGAAGTGGGTCAGAGGTTAAGGAGGCAAGGTGAGGAGGTGCGGGTGGAGGAGGCCGGTGACGAACCGGAGATGGGGCTGAAAAAGATGGAGGAGAAGAGACTAAGGCGGAAGCGTCTTCGCGATTGAGAAGGCATAGTTGGAGATGCAGGTCTATGTGGAGGAGGCAGAGGAAAAATAAGCGGACGAGGGTGTGGAAAAGAAGGAAGAGAAGAAAGTTAGGGACATGCAATGCAGAGGTGAAAGGATGGAGAAGGGGATGGAAGACGTGGAGAAGAAAGGGAAATTGTAAGAAAAGGTGAACGTAAAGAAAGAGGAGACGGAGAAAGAAGAAAGATACGAAAACGAATGCGGAGAAGAAGACCGAGGAGTATGAGGAGAAGGAGAAACACAGAGTGACGGTTGAGTGGAAGACAAATATAAAGGAAGAGGAATGGAGAAATTAGGATTGGTCCTATGTATTCTTGGCTTCCAATTAACTGAGACGCGGCTCATCCCGGATGGCCGAGAATACATTGACTCCGGCCTCGGAAGCCTACAAACCCAAGGATTGGTCCTAGTTTGTTTCCTATTTTCTGGAGACTGGAAAAACGTCTCGCCACAAAGGATTGACTTCATGGCGAACACCTAGATAAAAACTAATAGTCTCTGTCTAAAATCTAATTTTGATGTATCTAGAACCCCCGAAAACGAATTAAAGTAAGTGATTTACTACATATAAGGTAAGAAACTTTTATGGTTGTTGGGGGCAAACAAAACGGCAATTTTCGTTTCAGTATTAGTCCATAAATGTTTGTAATATTAAGTATATGACTACGTTTACTGGGAATGTAAAATCTGATGCAGTGTCCGCTACTCAACACGTGGCAACGCAGTAAACAGCGGATCATAACGGGCATTTCCAAATCGGACCTGTGTGGAATGCGCCACAAGAGGGAACACTGTCAGGGTCCAACCCAAGTGATCTCTGGTGTGAGGGTAGGTGCCATGCTGACGGCAGATGTGTTGCATTTGCGACTGTGGGGAGGCGACGGGTTCACAGAGATCGCGCGGGAGGGCTTAGCAAAAGGGGCATTTTACACAAATCCTTGCTGCTACGCGGTCACAAGGACGAGAGATTGGGTTGGAGATAGCAAGTTAGGGGACCGCCCCGGCAACAAACGGTACGGCTCACGTGTACATATATAAATAAACTGTGTACACACCAACGTCCACTTGTCTGCGATTTCTGCAGTCCACGATGTCACGCAGTTCTGCTTGTCCCTCACTCATCTCCTGCCCCACTCCGCTCCACCCACCCCGATTCTTACTAACCTCGCCGACTTCGCTTGTCTTCTGCCTCGCATCACGTCGTGCACAATCCCACGTAAATGAATTGCGTATCCAATAATACTTTTTTTCTTCTTTTTTATCTTTCGGGGTCTTTTTCCGCCGATATTTCAACTATCCGCCTCGGAAACCCTCTATGTCCCTTATTCGTGCACCTTATTAACCTTAATACTAGACACCCACACACTTGCAGGCTCCATGGTCTATGGTGCGCAGACTAACAAGATCTTCCGTGACAACATACGTACAGGAAAAACAAGGGACAAACAACCATGCCCAAGGCGGGACTCGTACCCGCGACCCTTCCAATCGAGGCGCTGAGTGGCTACAGGCTCTAGACACCTCGACCATCGAGTTAGGCGTGAACCCAATATTCTATTTCTTAAAAAAAGACATTTCAGTGAAGCTTTAAATCGCAGTCCTTCCTCAGCCAATCTCTATACATTATTTGACTAAAACTCGGAGAGTGTGTAAGTTCGGATGTGTGTGATACCCTCACTCGTGGCTATACCACGCCTACTATACCACACCCTGCACCAATCGAGACGTATGATGTGTCATTCAACGCGCCTCGGTCACCTGATTGGGAACTGATAATTGTTTTTCGGATCCAGCTTGAAGATTTAAAGAAATTTCCAAAAACGTGTTTTGACGCTGCGATCTTAGCTATAATGTCTGGAATTAAACCAACGCCTACTAAATTGATCTAGAATTGATCTAAATCGATGTTGGTAGCACACATTAAACACCAGTACCCAAACATATATTTAGCAAAATACGCCATAATTTTCTTTCACGGCGTTGAGAAGACGTGTATTGACATATTTAAATGAACAACTGAATTACCAAGTTAAATCACACGGCAGATTGATTTCAATTTTAATTGGAATTAATGTATTTAAAAAAATAATTTGTGAATAGCAATAAAGAGTATTGCCTCGGAACTTGTTAAACCTAAAGAATTTCATGTGAATACGGAGAAAACAAATGAGTAATGCTAGAGAATGAATGAAAGTTATGTTTGACTTCTCACTTTTACATCCATAAGTTCTTACCTAAGTGTGCAAATAGCGATTTTCAAACGAATGCGACCCACAAATTCTGTTTATTAAACTTAACTAATACCTTATTCACATAAACATACAAAACTGTCGCCTTTTAATGTCAGATTTCCCCGCAACGCTACATTCGCATACACAACAATTAATAAAGCAATTGCAGAAGTAGAAGTGAACACAAATTAGACTGTGCTTGTAAAGTTTTAATCTCTTCAAAAATGTGGGGAGAAAAATATGGAACTGTTAAGAAAATCTGAAAAAAAATCAAATGTAGTAATAAACGATGTTGCAACAATTTTTTTGTAATTGGGAATGATCTGCATTTGTTCATGTAGCATTGTGCTAATGCAAATGTGCTACGTGAAATTTTGTGCATATTAGCAAAATAGCGAAAAAATATAGCTGTACTAAAATTTAACTATTAGAATCATAAAAATCTGTAATTTTAACAATGATTATAATTTTGAAATTTCAATAAGACCAGCTCATATCCCGTATGGAAAAATCTGAATGATCTGAAAGAAAATACTTGAACAATTCTCAGCATGATAGAAATGAAGTATGCAAGAAATTTTCAACAATTTTTTCAGTTCAATTTCAATTGTTTCAGTGGTTAAAAATATTTTGTGGAATATAAAAACTGTAGATTCAAATAATTTGTATGCATGCATACATTCATTCACGCATTCACAGAAACACATTTACTTTCTATAACAGATTTACAAATTCATTTGTTTGTTTTCACAATTATTAATAACTGTCAGCACAATGCGTGTTCATTATACAGTGCATAAGAATTTTAATGAGAAAGCGGGGACACATGATGGAGGAAAATTATGCATTCCGACAGTTAAGGGTAAAGGAGAACTTACAAAAAGATTGAGCTCCCAAACGCCACAGCGTTTCATTGACTTTAGACGGGAAAGTCACTGTACGAGCGAGGAGAACGAACTGAGGAGAAAGAAAAGGAGTGTGGGTCTCTATGAAACCAGCAAGAACTATTTTGGGCGAAAGAGGAAGTATTGTCGAAGAGTGAGGTTCTCTTCGGGAGGAAATATTTAGTGTCCAGAAATTCTCTATATGTTTATGTGAACACGTTAAAAACGCTTCGTAGATGTTAGAAAAGTGCAAACCAAAGATGCCTCATTGTAGATTCACTAGGGAATTTTCTGTATCTTGTGTCTTCCGTCACTAATGCATACTTTATTACTGCAAAACGAGATACTACTTTTTTTAAATTGCACACATTCCAACTACACTTGGGAAGTGAAACTTAATCAATTAAGAACTATAGAGTAAGAGAGTATTGTTAATTATAGAATATTTTTATCCAACTTTAAACATACTTAGTAACGAAAGTTACACTTGTAAATAACTTTGTATGGTTGATATACAACAGAGAACAAATACAATGGGTAGACCAAATGATATGAATAGCAGGTAAGCGAGAATATGATATTTTGATACTTATATTTATTAGGAGATAATCAGTACACGCGGTATATGTAATGAGTAATTTGCCGCATTGGGTGTGAATAATAATTGTAGGTAAAACGAATAAATTGAAAGAAAATGAAGCTGACGAATAAGAAGTTAAAAGATAAAAACTGAGAAGGAGAATTTAAAAGGAGATAGGACTATATGGAAGGCAAAGACGAAAGCAAGTAACTTGAAAAAACAAAACTTGAAAAACTTGAAAACTTGACAATACAAAAAAAAAATGTGCATATTAGAAAAAGACGACATAAATGACGTAGAAAGAAAAATATTAAGAAAAACTTATAGGCCGTGAACAAGTAAAGTGTCGCATCTTTTTAATGTTCTTAACGCGAGAGTGGTTTTAATCTGAAACTGAGAAGTTATTTTGTAAGTCAGTTTATATACTGGCAACTTTGGGAACTACCTGAATGAAATGTTTACTATGTTTTAACAATATTTTATGTAAAAGTATCGAACTTCAAGATTTATTACTTTTCTTTTGAATCGACAATTTATGACGAAGTGGAAATATACATGTTTGTAAGATAATAAAGCAAAAGAAGGAGAGGAAGAAGCAGCAGCACCCGAAGCAAAAAGAAGCAGTCTCAGAAGCATCATAAACAAAAAGAACAAGCAGATGAAGAAGCGTCAGCAGACGAATAAGCACAAAGGAAGAAACCTGTATTTAAACTCCCGTATAAATCCGCCACCGAGCGAAGTGGCTCCGGGCGAAGCGCGCTGACTTCAATTCGCGAGGCCTGGGTTCAATACCCGTGCTGGCCATCCCGACCGGGGTTTTCGTGGTTTCCCTCGGCCATTAAGGCGAACGCTGGGATAGTTCTAGTGAAAGGCTGCGACCGCGAAACGGGCGTCGCTATCCGAATTCGTTCACCTCGTTAAGTCACGAAGGTTGAGCGAATTCGAGACACCGCGGGTTCCTGGTTGGGTGACCTGATGGGAACCTCGGGATCGAACGGCGCCGCGGCCAATTGCTCATTACGGGACATAGAATGGCGAAATACAAATACGAAAAATAGAGCCGCCGCTACCTGACTCACCGTGTGCCACGTGCTACCTTCGTTGGCAGCATGCTACGTAACCTCCGCCGAGTTACGCGAGGAGCAGTGGGCCGAGGTCGCAGGAAAACAAGGGGCTGTTGTGGCCGCCTCATGACCGCAGGCAACAGAACCGGGACGTGGGATAAGAAAAGAAAACCCACGCAGAGCCCTGACGTGTTTTGTGAGGCGAGAACGGTTTGCGAGAAAACCGAGTACATGACAGCCACCGTTGAAAAGCCCTCCCGAGACAATGCGTCGGCGATAAGTTCACGTTGTAGTAATTGCACCGATCACGCAACTAGCGCCTTGGCAATTCGATTTGTCATGGGGGCAGCTGTAATTTCGCGACTGTCCGCGTTCAGTTTTTGCTGCTACATGAAGAGCGCAATCATACGGTAAGGAATTAATGGCGAGCGTTCTCTCAAAGGAACTGTCCCCCAAGCTGGTGTGGCGATAAAGTTCACGATTTGAATACGTGACTGGCCATTAATTCTGTAGACGTCACGCGTGAAAGTAATGCATAACAAGTAGCCCCGAGAACATTATGCACTAGTCACACATTCAGATGAATTCATTAAAAAATCTCGTTTCTTTTTCTTTCGAGAAGTGAAATATCATTGAAAATATTTTTCGTACTCGATGAATGAAACTGATTTGTTTCCATTCGCCAAATAACTCTGATCTTAAAAATATAATATTTAAATACATATCATTTTGGGGAAGCAATTTTCTTACACATGTTACAAATATATTAATTTCCAGTAGTATGCTCATTATTTTATATTCATTTTTTTTGTTTTATCGCGCACAATAAAGTATGCACTAGAGAGTAACGAGTTCGACAATTTTCGACGCTGATGCAATACTGAGAAACGTTTTTCAGAATCCCTTCATCAAATATTTTTAAAAAAGTTCCAAAGTCACAACGTTATAGTTATCATACGAGTATATTTGCGTGATTATGAAAATTTACGAATAATGCAACGGCATGGAAACATTTAAAATAACATTAAGACACAACATCGTTGCTAGAAAGTGGAACATGAACAATAATGATAAGAGAGGAAGGGAAATCGTAGGGGTCAACCCCTAAAATATATCGAGTTTTGTTTATTTGCTTTACAAAATAATTTCATTTTTGTTCTTCAAAATGCAAATTACACTTTTGGTGTATGTGCTCTAGAAATTGAGATATCGTTATTTTTATAAATCCATGCACAAAATGTGGGCATGGTTCGACAGTTTTACTTTCATGATATGATGTTCGATAAGAGTATCATCTTGATGATGGCCTCTAGGTGGTTCAAGGAATGCATATACCATAATGTACAGATGTTACTGTACACTAATGTGAATGCATAAGCAACATTCAATAGCGAATGGGGGTGCGACTGAGAAAATTAAAACAAACACTTGGTACTACAAAGCTAAGTGATGGGAAAACTATGGGGAAGAGTTCGATTCACTACTGAAAAAATCGATAGATTGCAGAAATGTTATGGTTAAGTCAGAAGACAAAATGCTGTCTCTGCTGAAGACATAATTAGAGCAGTAAGGGCTCTGTTCTTTCAGGTGGCATATGAAAATCCACCCATAGCGCCCGCGCATTGCTGTCGAATCCATGTGCGCAGTCATTGTTGGAGCTCCCTGATTACATGTTTTGGCAACTTTTAAGGCTAATCCATTGTTGTATTGCTAATTTGTACAAATAGAGCGCTACAAATTGCCAACAGCTGGTTCTATAAGCATTTTTTGTCATGAATCTTAAGAACCCATTCCCGTACGTTACATATTTTCATATTGAAGAAACATTTTATCCAAAACTATGGATGGTAAGTATACCAAATTTTCACAGCTTATTGCCAGTGATTTGGTCTTAATTTTACAAGCGAACTCAACAAACACTAGTATTTTGACAGAAATGGAAATTATTTGTAAAAAATAAGGAACTTTTGTGTAAAATAACAAAATGCTTAAGACCTCTTAAATTATATTTAAATTTTCCTGTTTTACAGTGATAAGAATGACTCAATATGTATGTTGTGAAAATGTCAATGTTCTACCTTCAATAGTTTTTGAGAAAAGAAAAGGTACATTAAAATTCTTCATATTAGCATGGGCAATATAGGCACCTCCGACTCTTCTTAATAGTTAATTTTAGTAATACATTTAATCGTTGGCGTCTAATTTTACCGAATTTAAAAATAAAATTAGGGGTGCTAAAGCATAGCATATACTTTCTCATATCAGTTGTAGCGATTCTGTAAAACGAGTAGCGGCTGGGGGTGCCGAAAGTCTGCACTCGCAATTTTAATCTTATCTGTAGTAAAAAGATGAAAAATATGTCTACCGCTTGGCTTTTCCGCCATTGTTTTATACTGGGTTGATAATGAACGCGAAAGAAAAACTCGCTTTTTCTGGCATTTGAACCACTGCCCATTCTATTAATATATCTTTACGTTACGACTATTGCTTCTGTGACTACATAAAGGAGTCCTTTAATTCAGTGTACAAAAAAAGAGAAAAATTTTCACTAAAAACATTTAATTTTTGGAGAAACTTCATAAAAGATCACTTAAAAAATTTGCGTATTCAAATACACTTAATCATAAAATACTTATTTATTTTGAAATGGGTGATGCCATGCTATCAAAATGGAGTTTATGTAGTAATGCCACCGGGTAATCCCAAGAGTAATCCCATTTTTATACGGTGAGGTGACTAATACGGTTAGAATTCAGACAACTTGATGTTTTTATAAACAATTTTTCCATTCACAATGAATTTGAAATTAATTTTTATTAGCTGACAGTGAGTATTATAAATAGTAATCGTAAATTGTTAAGTCATAATTTATTTATTAAATTTACATATTATTGAAATTGAATTGTAGACGGGCGTTATGAACAAGTAGTTCAAATTCTTTGTAAAAGAAAATTTTGCCTATATATTTTTCTGAAATTCTAATAATTACGTCCTGTATTCTTCTGTAATTGGCTGAAAGAGACGTTAAAATTGAAAAGAGATGTTCGTTTAATAAAACATTTACTTCCACATTTTCCTAAGATGTCGGCAAACCAATTTCTTCAGAAGTGCAAACATCTTTCCGAGTTTCCCAGTGATCGTGCCTTCCCCACCTCGCACATCCCTGTTTGCACTCTGCGACGAGATTCCTGCAGCAGCGGAGGGGATTTCGATGCAAAGTTGTTTTGTTTCCGCGCACGCCCGTGATTGGATTCGCAACAGAAGTCTTACGGCTCGCCGAAACTCTAGGCGACAGCGACGGAGACGAAGCGACGGAGACGAAGCGACGGAGACGAAGCGACGGAGACGAAGCGACGGAGACGAAGCAACAGCCGAGGATGAAGTGGAGAGGCGAAGTAATGGAGGTAATAATAAAAGATGAAATAACGACATGAAGTCGCAGGATTCATTACATACACAGGGATAAATTACTGGGAAGGGGAGAAATGGAATGAATGACTTGTAGAGAGCGGTGTGTCAGCCAGAAAATGGCTAAGAAGAGGTAATGGGAAGGGGTCTTGAAAGAGACCGAGGCTGAGCACTGGGGTAGACGTGAGAAAATGGATTGCGGGGTCAGCGCCTGGGAGAGGGCGGTCGGGCCGCGAGGGTTGTAATGTGATGGCGGTGGCACACAAGAGGGAGGCGAGGGCAAAGATTAGATGTAGGCGAACACGAAGGCGAGGTCGATAGCAATGAGTGTGAGGGCTGAGGTCGAGAGTGATACCGAGAGCGAGAGTGGCGTCGAGAATGAGGCCAAGAACGAGTGGAAGGGCGAAGGGGAGAGCGAGGATGAGGGTAAATGTAAAGGCGAGGAAAATGGGAAATGCGAAGACGATAATGAAGGAAACAAGGAAGACGATATACAAAAGTGAACACGAGGGAAAAGATATAAGCAAGGGCGGGGATAAGGACGAAGCTGAAGGCAAGGGTGAAGGTTGGGACCAAAGTGTAGACAAGGTTCAGGCTCAGGGCGAAGATGAAGGTTGAGGACGTGGACGATGGCATGGGCAAGAGCATGGGCATGGGCATGGGCATGGGCATGGGCACGGGCGTTGCCCGTGCCCGTGCCGTGCCGTGCCCGTTGCCCGTGCCCGTGCCCGTGCCCGTGCCGTGCCCGGCCCGTGCCCGTGCCCGTGCCCGTGCCCGTGCCCGTGCCCGTGCCCGATGCCCGTGCCCGTGCCCGTGCCCTGCCCGTGCCCGTGCCCGTGCCCTGCCCGTGCCCGTGCCCGTGCCCGTGCCCGTGCCGTGCCCTGGCCCGTGCCCGTGCCCGTTGCCGTTGCCCGTCCGTGCCGTGCCCGTGCCCGTGCCGAGCCGTTGCCCGTGCCCGTGCCCGTGCCCGTGCCGTGCCCGTGCCCGTGCCCGGGCCCGCCCGTGCCCGTGCCCGTGCCGTGCCCGTGCCGTGCCCTGCCCGTGCCGCTGCCCGTTGCCCGTGCCCGTGCCCCGTGCCCGTGCCCGTGCCCGTGCCCCCTGCCCGTGCCCGTGCCCGTGCCCCGTGCCCGTTGCCCGTGCCCGGTTGCCCGTGCCCGTGCCGTTGCCCGTGGCCCGTGCCCGTTTGCCCGTGCCCGTGCCCGGCCCGTGCCCGTCCCGTCCCGTGCCCGTGCCCGTTGCCCGTGCCCGTGCCCGTGCCCGTGCCCGTGCCGTGCCCGTCCCGTGCCCGTGCCCGTGCCCGTGCCCGTGCCCGTGCCCGTGCCCGTGCCCGTGCCCGTTGCCCGTGCCCGGCCCGTGCCCAT
>BOPP01000036.1:1171985-1191962 GCA_017312745.1 Gryllus bimaculatus
AGGGGATCCACCCACCGCCCCGGGCGGATCAGCTTCGGGGTCTTATGCGCAGCGCCCCGGGAGCGGCTAATGAGAAATCACCATCTCTGGGATTTATAGGAGATCAAAGAGCTCTGCAAATCATAAATTTGGCCTCTTAAAATTGGAACAGTAGCATTTGAAGTGCATGATGTACGTGTCCAAGAACACAGAAATACCTGTTACTTGTTTAGTATTCAGTGACATAAAGGAATCTGTTTTGAATATGGTATATATTTATAAATAACATTTTTCATAAAGATAATACACAAGGCAGGTTATGTAGAGGGTATATTACTTTTTTAAGCCCCGAAACAAATGGCTGTTACTGATATATATATATATATATATATATAGCTCTGTTATTGATATATTCCTTTCCAGTTAATTGACCGATACATGACTTCATCTTTTTTATTTTTATATATGAGATTAACAAAGGTGGTACCAAGGCTTCATAACAAACAGTCATTTAACAACCGACACTATGTCATAGAGATGATATGAGTATATAAAATTGTATTTAGTGAACTTCAAAATTATTTATTTTCATATAAACATGAAAACTAGACGCAAGAAAATAGTTTAATAAAAAGTTATTTTATTACGTGAATATGCAAAACAAAAACTACCAACTTTTTTCACAATAATTATTTTGCATTTTCAAAATGATAATTTTTAATAAAGGAACCGATGCGCGTCATATTAAAGTTACAAAAATAATTGAAGTTCAAATTAGCATATTTCATTCCCCTGAAAGTTGGTTTTTCAACATTTTTAACTCTTGCAAACATTGTTGTGATAAAGAATACATTTTCCTTTCGAAAATATTATAATAGTGCTGTATATTTCCTCTGAAAAAAAACGCTAAAAGACCAATTCATTTTCTTCCAATAAACCTTACGTGTCGTGTTTCCAGAGTTCTTCACTTTAATCTCAAATGTTGAAACTTCAAAGGATTTCTCTGCGGCACAGAATATTCCCAAGAATCCTCCCCGAAAAGTTAACTCTCAAACTACCGGCGAAACCCACAAAGCATTCTGGCAGAAAGGAAATGTTTTGAAATTTTCCTTAAAAACTCCTCTAAGGGAAAAGAAGATGATAGTTTCCAAAGACAACGAACGACTTGCTGTGCGTTGATGAGTAAGAAAAGGTGGGAATTTAACTCTTCGAACATAGCGCCCGTGCTAAGCCCTTTGTATATCTGCGTAATGCGTTTCTCCTTAGCTTCCCAAAGCAGGATTTTATTTCCAACTTACCACGAGTTAGAAATACAATAGAACATTGTCAGATCAGCAGATTTCCACGAACGTATTTAAGAGACGAGCGGAATAATGGGTTGAAAGGGAGATGTTTCGCAAATCTGTGTGTCAGACGCGCAGTACAACGTAGTATTAAATAATTTATCAGCAGAAAAAATATGACCAACTTCTCATGGAAAATAAATAAGGAATTGTTGCCAATAGTATTTTGCATAACTTTTGCAAAATTGAGTTCGTGGCGTAATAACAAAATGTTTCCGAGCGAAGGGAGAAAAAAAGCCAAGGCCAAAAGTTTGAAATGAGTACGTGACATTTTCTTGCGAGTTGCGTATATAGTTTTTAGTGAATTCATGAAAACATACAAGTCTTTGAACCAATCTCATTACGCTAGCCATATAGAGTTTTACCCCACATCAATGATTTTTCACTTGGTGGTATTCACTGTTGATTTACTTTACGGATCACATCCGCAAAGTATTACTTTCCGGAACTCGTAACGCAAAAGAGAAACTTCCAAATCAATAATCAGTAAACGGATGTAGCCTATCGATTTTCATGCACGAGTGCTCAAATATATTTTTGAATTGAGTGGTATTCATGATGCAGCCATAAAATACTTGTGTAGTCACTGTATAATTACTTGTATTATTTCATTAAAAGCATTATTGTACGCATTAGCAATTCCTATATTAATCAGTTTCGTTTCTGATTCCAACGTCGGAAAATGAATTTGTAACCATGGAAATAATTCTGTTGGCAAATAACCTTTTCCATTCTTTCTTGGGTGGTGTAATTCATTGCCTTAAGTTATTGGTGTTTCACTGCTAGTTTGTTCTGAAATACTGGAGCAGCAGTTTCTTGCAATAATCGTATGATAATTTGGAATCATATTTCTCGACAAAACGATAAAATTTAGTTGTGAAAAAGAAGCTGAATAAAATATATTAAAAATATTTCGGTCTTATAAACATTCACCCGATTTTCTACACCGTTTTGAAAGAATATACTTTTGCACCGAGAAAGAGAACTTGAGCGCTCAAGCCTGGAGGTGATGTACATTGGTGGAAAGACTAGCGAGAGTAATACACTGACGTCCTGAATTCATGTTCGGTAATATTTGCCACAAGTGAGGCATAGACAAGAAAAAAATGAATAAGTAAAAAATAAACGTTTTCCTGACATTAATGTAACAGAAACACTATGTCGCATATTATTGAAATGTCTTTCAAGAGTTAAGAGGGCAAACATATAGAAGTAAAATGTTGATAATTATGATATTTTTCAACCAAAATACCATTCATATAGGTACATCTCGTGTTTTAACGTACATGACAATTTCTTTGGTTTTTCTCTGTAAAAGTAGGTTTGTAACTTAATTGCATTAATGCTGGCACGCCCATCAATGCTTAAGGGTATAAAAAATAATAACTGCGTTAACGAAAAATTAATTTTAAATTTAAAAAATACATAACCATGATGTTCGGAATTTGTAAGTTGATCAAAGGCGCCTAATTTCAAAAAATCAAAAAAATGCAAAAATTGTTGGTCATAATGAACATTCTATAAACTGTGTGAGCAAAAGTATCCGAACACTTGGCTGAAAATGATTTACCCGTTCGTGGCACCCACGATCGGTAATGCTGGAATTCAATAGGGTGTTGGCTCACCCTTAGCTTAGATGACAGCTTCCACTCTCGCATACTTTCAGTCAGGTGCTGGAAGGTTTCATGGGGAATGTCAGTCCATCCTTCACGGAGTTTTGCACCGAGGAAAGGTATAGATTTAGGTCTGTGAGGACTGGCACAAAGTCGGCGTTCCAAAAGATCCCAAAGATGTTTGATAGAATTCAAGTCAGGGCTCTGTGCAGGCCAGTTCATTACAGGGATATTATTGCTGTGTAACCACTCCGCCACAGGCCGTGCAATATGAAAATGTGCTCAATTTTGTTTAAAGACGCAATCGCCATCCTCGAATTGCTCTTTAACAATGTGAAACAAGAAAGTGCTTAATACATCAACTTAGACCTGTGCCGTGTTAGTGCCACACAAAACAAAAAGGGGTGCAAGCCCCCTCCATGAAAAGCACGACCACACCGTATCACCATTTGTGTCCGGATATCTTTGATCACATAGTGCATCTTCTAAGAAGTAGTTTAATTAATTAAACTCATAGGTGTGTGCATTTCAACACTTGTTTCGTTTGAACGAGCGTGCGCCTGCGCAATGTCACTCATGAATCGTTAAAAAGGTCTGACAATGTGGTCTATCCGACGCCAGACGTTAAGAGTGTATTTTCCGTTTTATGGTCGCGTTATGTCGATTAAACGATAATAATAATAATAATAATAATAATAATAATAATAATAATATAAAAATTTTACGTTTGTAGTCATTAAAACAGTTTTTAATATTCTATATTGATGTAGTACGCAGGTGAAAGAAGCCATAATATGTCTTCTTTTACTCTCAATCTTCAAAAACCTACTGATGACGAAACCGTGATCTACATACTGACATTAAAACACGGGTTTACCTCCTTTTTTGATGCGCACTAATGCCTTCATCAAAATCTGAAATAATTGGTATTATATGTTCGCCGGTTTTATTTAATTAGGGCAGATTCATTTGTTTGACGTTCTCTTTTGCACTTACCTCGAGATATGCTAAGTAGTCCCGGTTTATGGAATATGATAATTAATTTAATTAGACATTTCCGCTAGGTACTTGGAGATGTTAACCAAAATTAGACATCTCTGGAAAAGTAAATGAGAAAGTAAGAGATGACATTATAGCATTTTTAAAGAATTCAAAGGTTGAGAATAATATTTAAATATTTCGTTCATATATTCCTCATTCACAGCGTCTTTTAAGCTTAGAGTACACACTTTGTCCATTTTTCGTCTTTGCTCAATTTGCATAAAAGGATTAATAATATACCAGATGTGAAAAGCAGAGATTTCATCTCCGAAAATTAAAAACTACACTATAAGAGACAAGATGAAAGAATTGCCATGTGCAAAGCAAGGTTCATTTAGAAAATAATGTTCTTGCCTTTAGATGAAGACTTGTCGCCGCTAAAAATGCAATTACGCTATTGTACCGAGCACATGAAAATATTAAAGAAGACAAATATAACCAAAAAAATAAACTAAAACAGTAGTGAATCTAGTTAAGAGGTTACAACAGCTCCTACTTTCTCAAATAATTCAAATCGCACAAGTTGTAATATTATAATGATGCACATTTCATCAAGCTAACGTAGAACATGGTCCTATCCTCGCTTTTAGAAACAAATGCGACAGACTCTTATTTAACACTAGAAAAAAGAGAGCAGTTATTTTGACTGTTTTCAAACTTTAATTTTCTTTTCTTTCTGTATTTATTGATTGATTTGTATGATAGTTTGTGACTTTAAATATTTGCGGAAGTTCTATGGAACTTCTTAGTTTTTGAGACAACAGCTAATTTTTCTTGATTTACTTTCAACGAAGGGTTACAGTCAAAATTACTGGTCATTTTAAAAATGATTGGGACGGCGACAAATTGCGTGAGCTCTCACAATCAAATCATCCAGACGCAGGACTATCCCACTTGGTGTCTTACGTGGACAGTCCCACATGGTGGCTTACGTTTAGGCCACAATACCCCAAACGTAAGCCACCATTTCAGTGACGCGGCTCGTCCCGGATAGCCTAGACAAGATAAACTCTGGCCGTGGAAGTCTAAGCAACGGATTATTCCAGCATTTTATACCATCAATCGACGTAGCTGGGATCAGTACCTGGATTGGTATGGAAAGGTCTCCGGAAACTATCCGAGTCGGCAGGAGAATCACCTGAAGACATTTCCATGCCTCTACTATACACTCGAAACCTTCCAAGAGGGCGCCACTTGTCGCACAGTATTTCAGTACCAACAAACATCCAAGAGACGAATAAGCGTTGAAAATGTCAAATAGGATATTGTAAAAACAAGGAGTCATTGATACTTCTTATGGGTGCAAATAGTTTGGGGCATATGTAGCGACATGAAAAATGTAGTTATTTGATTCGTAAGCCAAAATAATCAAATATATAAATAATGAACTTTAAACATTTTTAAGTTTACAACAACACTTTAAACTTTAAAATGTACTAAATGTTTGTATTATATCAAAGGTTTCTCAAAATAAAGAAAAAATATATTTGAACCAGTCATTTTGACTGCTTGACGTTCTTGTACGTGTAACAGATTTGCTGTCTTTCGAGTGTTAACACTGACATTTTCAATACATGGATACAGGATTCTACCGATTCTGATAAGCTATTGATTGAAGTAGTACACTCTCAGGATTATCAGTGTTAAGTTTTAAGAAAGGTATTGCAGAAACTATATTTAGCCTACGATCAGCTTTCCTGGGTTCAGACAATGTGTTTCAAGATAGGTTCATACCTATCTACATAAATATCATATTCATTTTCATAGAAACAAATGTTTTCATGGCAGCGAATGGAACTCTCAATGCTCTTTTAACATAACTGCACAGAGTCGTGTTCAATATGAACCCCGCCTTGCCCTTTTAGCTTATTTAGGAGACTACAAAGGGTGAAAGCAGCGGTGGGCCTCTCCGACGCACGTCAAAGAGATTCTACGCCTTCTGTTATCTTCGACGAAAGGGTTAAAGGGAGCACAAGAGCAAGCGTCAGAGTTAGGTTGAAATAATATGCCAAAAAATTGACAAAACAACATAAGTTTATAAGTGATGAATGTTTTTTCTTGCTCTAATCAAAACATATTGGTCTTGTACACCGAGATAGGGGTTAAGAGGAGTCGTGTTGTCTACCCTCTGGATCGGCTTTGACACTTTATAAGTTGTCGCGCCATACATGAACAACAATATGGAAGCTCTGAATGACTCAAAATATTTTCATTTTTATATCTACACTTGTTAGACCAAAAGAACAATATTGTTATTTTTTACTTTCTCCCTACAGAATAGAGAAAACGTTACGTGAGAAAAACGACGAATTTTCGGTAGGAAAACCTCTTATTGCAGGGCTCTGGTAACAAAAAAGTGGATAAAACTAGTTGCTAAATTTAGAAAACAAATCCTCTATCACGTGATGTAGCCAGATTTCATGTTTTGTGGGTCCCAGATTCTGAAAATTCGAAAGATGGCAAAACGTCTGTCAGTTCGCTTGTGAACAAGGCTAGGGTCTAAATCGTTCAGTCGTTTTTTTTAAAATTTGTATTCCTCAACCGATCTCGTTGATGTCCTTTGATTTTGAAATTAATATATTAATAATGGAGGGTACTTTACATGGTGCCCCTGGGAATTTTCGAAAATTAAAAAAAAAGGTTCCATCGTTTATGATTAAATTTTGTTGTTGGGTATTGTGAAGGTTCTTACAACTAAAATATTAAAGAATAAGATTTTTCCTCTTAATGAAATCTGTTTCTTAATAGATAGATTTTGAAATACGTTTATGAACAACTTTTCGACAATTTTAGCACTTTTCGCGTAATTTTGCATGAAAATACGGGGAAGAAAATACGTACTGTTTTAGCATCACTGGTTTGTAATGGTACGTGAAGGTCTTTCCTAAACTATTTTTCACTTATTCTATTTTAATTTAACATTATATATAAGGAGGATCGAAAATATAAGGGCAGAGGCGTTGGTGCGGACGATCTTCTGTGGCGCTGTTTGATTTCAGCGTGCTGGAGGCAGGCCAAGCACTGGAAGGAGACGGCGGTACGCCCGCGCCAGAAAATAAAATAGCTAAAATAAACGTCGGATAGATTAGAATGTACTCGCTTCTGACGGCAGGTTTTCCCCTTCAGGGGTTTTTTCCTGAGTACCTTGGTGGTCTCTTTTCCGCGGCTTTGATGCGATGGAGAGACCATTTGGGGTGAATACCAGAATTCGAAAGAATTAGAACGCGAAAGGATGTAGGTATGTAATGGCTTAAAGGCCTTCGGCTAGCCACATAGGATCAAGTAAAGCTAATTTGTCTGTAATAATTACCTATTAAATAAAAAATATATAAGGAGTGGGTGAGTATTCGTGTTTTCACACCCTCGAACTCTTCAGTCATAGCTCCCTGAACGTAGTACATGTTATACGGAGATGTGGGTGGTGTTCCTCCGGACTGGAACTGAAATCGGGTTTTGGTCTCGCGGAGTTTTTCTGCAGTAAGTGTCTTCCTTAAGGGGCAACCGCCCCAGCCGGGACGATCGCCAAGCTCGTCCCCACTCTCTCAATATGAGTCGTACGAATGGACGTGTAAGTCTGCATTTGCAAAAGAAGAGAGGAGGGTCAAGGATGTTTAAGACAAGTTTGCTCATGCTCCCTTCTTTAGGGCAATGCTCAGACATTTCCGTGGTTTGATCGAGAAAATAAAAACACAAAATATGATCAGTGTCTGAGCGCCGGAATTCTTCTCCAGACATCGACTGAATTTGACCCAGCCAGAGTGCTAGAGATTAAACTCTGCCATCTGTAACACCAAGATATTAGTTCATAAACGTTGGGTCTCGACAGACCAATAAAACGATGTTACGCTTAGAACTGAAACACCACGTGATAACTGTGGGGTCATCGTACAGTATCTCATAAAAATCTTAAATGTCAATTTGCTACCGTGGTGAGGTAACAAGCAGTTTGCAGATACACACTCTATCTACTTCACTGCAGCATTGCGCGCGTCTCGTATCGCAAACACCGGGGACGTTTGTATTGGCAGCTCTGTGGCAAATGGATCTACCCGGGATCGGGGCGACCTGGGAAACAGACCTTCATGTAATGCAAAGCAAATGCATTTTTCATTCAACGCAAATCGGGGGAGCCGCCCGCGAGAGAAGGCCCAGATTGAAGTGGATGCCACGAGTGACAGATTAGCAAGCGTACGAATACTGTACGTGAGTGAATAACATGATTGATTGATTATTTCGCAATGCTGGGCGCGTTAACGGCTATTGTCTTTGTTCTCGTTAGTGTAGTACATGTTTTAATCACGGGAGTTGGTCGTGATCTTCCCTCACTGGGTGGTGAGATCCGGCGTCAATCTATACGTCACGGCTTACGGGACCTTCCCCCATATACCTAAGCTGCAGTTCTACAGACGAAAAGGAATAAACTAATTACAATGAGTATATATTAATTATGTGTAACGTTTTAAAAGTTATTGATAAATTATCTTATTACCACTAATTTAATTTTTAAAATCTCAAATTAAATATCAATGTTTACATATATTTCCATTTACAATGCTATTATTTCTTCACGGCGAAGTTAAGGCACGTTTTAACTAAAATTGTTTACGTAAAGAGATCCCAAAGCTTTATCCCGCACGTCGCGTACATCTCTTTCCGACAAACCTGACACTCGTATCTTCAAATGTATCTCAAGGTGAACGTCTCAGGTATAAGATCTAACCCGGAAAGGGAAAGAAGTGAATGGACGGGAGACATAAGATCGTTGATAAAAAGTGTTTACGTTAGTGAAATGAAGAGCAAACTGGAAGATATATAACGTGATAGAAGACGATGTAGTACTTCCTATTTGAAAGAAAAAAACTACGAGGAAAATGAAAGGTGGAAATGAAATAATTATACTATGACGAGAAGAAGGCAAATACATTCGTATTTGATTGTGAGCAAGCAAGATGTCACTCTTACAAAATTGTGAAGGATAGAATGAAATGATACATGATATTCTGTAATGAATATTTCAATATCACACTCACTGACTCTTATAAAAACAAATGACTTTCATTATTACATATTAAAATAATAGTTTCAGGGCAATTCATTGTGTAATTGAATCTAACAGTTATATGTTTCAAAATGCATACATCAGAAATTTATATGATAAACAATAATTTTACTATCACATAGAATTCTGTATTTTATTCATACAAATACAATTCATACAAAGTATTTTATTCATACAAATCTCAGTGCATGCATGAAGAGTTCATATTAAATATATATTCAGTGATCCACGTTTTATGATATTTTGTTTTCAATATGAAATACGACGATTTAATTAAGGCAACATTTTTTTATATTTAACAGAAATAAACGATAATGGCGGTCATTTAAGAAAAAAATGTTATAGTTTCACTTGCATATGGCTAAATTTCACTTGCATATGACTAAATTCCAAACAGGGAGAAGAGGGAAAAGGTGAGAAAAATTCCGCTGTCATTGTTCGTAAAACTACAACCGGAATCCAACTGATAGGTCATAACTGATCTAATTGTTCGTATTGTAAAGGAAATAATCTCCACAAAGTTTAAAACTTTATGGAGATTATTTCCTTTACAATACCATGGATTACCACAAGATATCCGCTACCACCACGGAATTTAATTGTTCGTCTTGCATATAGATCTGTTATTCCCAAACCTCGTGGATTAATTTGGAAGACTATAATTCAGAAGTACCTTTTCGATTTTGCTTAACAGACGAAATGAAATGATATGGTAGAGATTAATTCATTGAACCTCATATAATAAATTAAATTATTATAACACGCATAATAGAAAATGATAAATGGATGCAATGAGTATTTGAGAGACATCTATTACCTCATTATTTAACGAAATATGTTTATATTTTACACCAATGTAAATGTAATGTCTCGATTTGTTTAGAAAATAACATGATTGGAAGGTCCCTGATACCAAAGAACAAGTTATTTTTTTGCTCTTATAAAATGCAAATTAATTTCTGAATTGCGTAATGTGTAGAGTCTAGCCAGATATCAAGTTCGTGAGTCCTTCATAAAGAATTTTTTAATACTTCAAGTAGTTTCCCATGAGCTCGTCTGTGTGAACAATACTAGAACATAAACCGTGCATAATATTATCACAAGTATGAATATTCAACCGACATGATGTCGCAGCTCAAATCATTTCAATGGGATATTCTAATTTTTAATGTGCTTTACATGAAGCTACCAAACAGTTTCCAACATTTTCTCAAACAATTGTTTGTATAAATTTATATGTACAACATATGTATATATTTATGAATATTTTTTTTCAAATAGAACAAAGCATGTTTATAAAAGGACACAGGTCCGATTATCAGAAAAAGCTCTGAATTTATTAAGATAGAAAAACTTAACCGTTTTGTCGACATTCCTTTCCTAAAACATTAGGGAAGAAATACTTTTCTTAATGAAACCTGTTCTTCAAAATACCTTTAAACAATATTCCAAGGTTTTTAAAACCTGATTAGGTAATTTTCACGAATATATGAATGAAATACGACAGACATAGAGAAGAAGGGGTTGGGGAGTTGAAGAGAGGAGGTGAGAAAGAGGGGAGGGGAGAGGAGGGAGTAAAGCCATATCCGCTACCGAGCACGGCGGCTGCCGGCGCAAGTGAACAAGACCGTAAACAGCAGAGTTTCACCTGGCGACCACCTGCCCTGGCATGAGACCCGACGGGGGCTTGGAGGCACGAATATTTCATTCGAGTCTCCCCAAGGACTTCGGCTCTGTCTTACGTTATGACCTCCGTGTCCCTTCCACGACACTGTACTACCCACCACTCATGTTTCTTGTATGGGGCGTGCATCTCGGATTACGACGCACGAGGTAAGGGGTAGAGGCAGAAGTGAAACTTGTGGAAAAAGGAGGAAAAGAAACGATAAAATAAGAGTGGCACATCCCGGTAACGTGACTCATAAATAGAAAAAAATCCATAAAGGTCTCCTTATTGGACGCAGGTGAGGAACAAGGACATAAAGAATGTGCAGACGGCTTGCGTAACAGTTTTTGATTTAAGATATTTGAAAAAAAATGACGAGAGGATTGAGTTCCATTTCTGGATTTACAACACAGGAACGCAAGAGGAAACAGAATTGGTAAATACATTAATACAAACTTACAATAACAATAACAATAACAACAACAATAACAATAACAACAATAACAACAATACCAATAATACCAATTATAATAATAATAACAATAACAATGTTGAGATCGAGATCGCTAAATCAGTAGTGCAGTGGCAGTCTCGAACCAGAGAATCGCGGGTTCGAGTCTCACCTAAGTCAAGATGTGGTTGTGAGAGAGTCTGTATATTTGTTCGGGTTGGGCGAGGTTAAGAGGGTAAGAGCGAGGGCGAAAGCTAGAACGAAAGCGACGGCGGGGCGGGGCAGGACGACAGCGAGAGCGAGAGCGAGAGCGAGGGCGAGGGCGAGGGCGAGGGCGAGGGCGAGGGCGAGGGCGAGGGCGAGGGCGAGGGCGAGGGCATGTGCACCGAGCGGTAGCGCACGAAGGAGGTAGCTGTCGCCGCCGCTGCAATTTGTATGAGAGGGGCGGACGGCCGAGTGCGGCAAGCGAACGTGTACGCAGGCAGGCCTGAGAGGTAGTGGGTAACACGGTTGCTGCACGGGGACGAGGGACAGTTTGCTGCCAACGCGAACGGTAGGATCGACGTGGCAGAATACGAGAAATGAAAACGGGAAAAGAACCAAGTCACAACGAGAAATAAAGAGGTAATGGTCCGGCACTAATTTGAAATATCGCTCATTTTGTAAAGAGTTAAATTTTATTATGAGAAAGATAAGTATGCACTTTTGGGAAACTATTTTATTTGGAAAACGTATTTTAATACGGAGAAATGCTATTTTCTCAGGCAACGCAAATACAGTTATTGCAGTTTGTAGACAAATAATACATAATTAAAGACACATGGATATAAAGGTGGAATATGCAGCAAAATTTATTTACAATTCACACAAAATGAGTTAATGTAGAACAGTAGGTATTTGGCAGTCACTGAGGTGTTTTGATGAATTGGTGAAATTACTAATGGTGATGCTCGTTATCACAATCTTTACGGATCAATGATGAAATAAATGGTAGAAGCAAGAATGACCACGACCACGGATAAGGTATACACTGAACCTTCTTTGTTCGTCAGCAATTCCACTGGTATGGGCCGGTTATCGAAGCCTTTTACTAGTGGAAGACAAGAACGCTACAAAATAGGTCGCACGAGACACACACATCGCGAGCAGATTAATTTACAGTGCGTGTTTTCCAACGTTTACTCCTAATAAAGGAGGAAGCGGATGGGAGTGTTCAAAGTCATTCATTGGAAGACAGTGTTGAATAAGAATCAATTATAAAATAACAGCGTGAAAAACCGAAGGGGAATATATCGTTCTCGTAGACGTACGTGAGCTTTGTTCAAGGCCGGATGTATTATTCCGATGAACACTCAACGGATCGATGATGCATTGTTTAGAAGACAGGACAGAGTGGGAGACGACAGCGGCGGGTAGAGTTAAAGCAAACCAGTCACGGCACCGCCGGCAAAGGCAGTTTCGAGTGCCACGGTGCATGTGAGTGTCTGGATGAAGAACTTGTGCGGAGGCGGCCGCACTCAAGAACGTCAGAAGTCAATGGGGAGAAGAAAAGTTTGCCATTTGATTAACCTTAATGTACAGAACTTTAGGAAGTACATAAAACAAGCTCCGAGCACACAAAAACGAAAACAATATTAATACAAGCATTTACGTCACAGTTTCTTGCATAATGTCAAAAAAGATTTGATGAACAGACTATTAGGATTACGAAGGAATAAATGGCAGTTTTGACAAAGAATGGACAGCAAAAAAGCGCAAGAAAGCTTTTTTGATTATCATACCCGTTTTGAATACTTCTGAACTGATTTAATTTTTTTTCGCTTATGTCAACTGCAATGGTCGTTAATTCCGTTATAGTGATTGTGTTTATGCTAGAATGTGATGGTGTTTCTTCCTGGACTGTGAAATTCGATTCGTCGGCTTGCAGGGGAATTACTTCGCCAGGTATCCTTCCTTTCCGGGACGACATCTACGTTCGCAATTTCCTCATGAGTGGTAGTGCATGTAAGAGCGTGTAACGCGGAGAGTAGGAGACAAATATGAGAAAGGAAAGGTCGTGCATCTTCCGATCATTCCGCCATTAGGCTCAGGCATTCATATGATTATCTTTGGAGAAACGGTGAAAAACAATTAAACAGAGCAGCGGCGCTGTAGTAATCTCCTCCAGGCAGCGGGTGAATTCGACCCAGCTCGACAGCTAATGTCAAAAATCGTGTCACCGTGACGACTCGAACTCAAGAACCTCGTGGTCACAATCACTGCTGTCATAAAAGCAATACTGGCTTTCAAGTAAACTCAGCCGGTCTGGTAAATGGTTTTCATAGATAACTGAATTGGAATGAATAGCATTGATGAATTGACAAAACTAACGTTGAAATTACTTGAACGATTATGAATAAATGTTAAAATGAATGAAAAAAACAGGAGAACCTGGAAAACCTGTAGTGAAACCGCTTTGTTTACTATCAATTCCACACGAATTAATTGGAATATACAAACTCCTACATGCAGGTAGGTTATCGGTCCTAGAAGAGGGAAAGGGCCAAATGGAAGAGGGAAAGAGTAACACGGAAGATGGAAAGAGGAAAACGGAAGAATGACCTCATCAAATTGCGTAGCAGAAACCACCCGCGCGCGCGCTGTCGGAGCTGAATTTTTCAGTCGGCGAAGGACTCGTTCACATGCCTTGTGGCACGCCGCGATCGTAGTCCTCCAGTGAATAGGTGATGGTGGAGCCCTGGAACTACTGCGCAGGAAACTTCTTCCTTCAGTTACTTCAAGGGGCAGTTGATGAGTATGACAGGCCCATGGTCGCTGATCGGCTAACGTAAGTTCGTTATGAAGGCAGGCGGCGGAGATGATTGATTGAATATTTGGTGTCTACGAGCACGTCAACTAATACGGTAATTAGTCCCGAAAGTGTAGTGTAGTGTTAAAACGGAGGTTGCAGTGTTCCTCCCCCGCTGGATGTGAGATCTAGCGCCGACGTACACTTCGGTTTCCCCAACCAGGTATCTCCCACCAGCGGTTATAACCCAGTCGGGGCAAGCTCCAAGCTTCCGACTGGGCTCCGAAATGTGTGGAAGTTAGGTGCACATACTAAGCGCAACATGTGTGTAACGGATGATAACAGGATAAGGAGACGGGTGATAAGAAAAGATCGCGCGTGGTCCGTATCCGGTTTGTTAGGGTAGTGCTCTGGCATTTGTTTGGTAATGATCGGAGAAACCATGGAGAAATCGTGAAAACCGATCAGAACAGCCGGTCGGTAGAATTCTCCTCCAAACAGCGGCTGAATTCGACCTAGCTATCTACGTGGTGTCGAAAATCTGGTCACCGTCCAAACCCTAGGACCTCCTGATCAGAGGCATTGCAGTGATTAGTTGATACCCTGTACTACCTCAGTCGTTATGGAGATGAAAATAAATCTACATTCTCTTCTTCATTACCTCAAATTCATATTCAATAGCTATTTATAATGAATGTGCGAATGAAGTGTGTAGTGAATGTGGAAAAGTAACTGTGTTACGGAAGCACGGTGATATCTTGTTTCGAGCGAGTTTCAACTAAGCGTAGTGCTTTTATTTCACAATTTTCTCTCTTGATTCACACACTCGATACACAGAAGAATCATTATCAGTAAAGAGGAAATTAAATTTAAGTAAACTGTTTTTATCGTGTTTTATGATAAATATTATTAGACATTTTTCTGACGGATCCATTTTTGTTCTCTTTGACTTAAACTTCACAGTTTTCTATTCTGAGTAGTTTACATGCACCTGTAAATGAAACATCCAGGGAACGCTTCAAAATACGACACACACTCGTCTCTCACAAAATTTCAAGAGTCCCCTATACATTTCACCAAACAAAGCAATTCGAACGTTTCATCGCGATACAAACGTGAGAGTAGTTCACTCGCAGAAAGTATCTGCAAAGAGTTACGAGCATCTACACAGATATATCGATTTCTGCCGAAGCTTTTGGCACATGTTGGAACCAGTAGCAAATCTCAGAAAAAGCTATCATAATAATAATAATGTAATTAAGCGTCTCGTTGGAATGATTAAATGCAAACCCTACTTTCTTTTGTCGGAATACATAATTTCTTCATTCTTTACAATATTACTTTATACTGCTAATTTCAATGTTTACTGAATCTACTAGTTCTATTATAAAATTAAACAAAAAATTATGATTCTAGGCGATTGTTATGTATCCACGACGAGTATTAGTAGTGACAATGATGACAAAGTCGATTACACAAATTGACAATATTTTTATTTAAAATTTGGCTCCTTTGCGTGATTGACGGGACCCGCGTCTAGGAAGATTCAGAAGGCAATCTATATGATATCCAAAGAAGAATGGTTGCATGCAGATTACGAACCAGATTACCAGATTAATGTGAAAAAAATGTACCTCTTCCATATTGTTCGTGTCCTTCAAGCTGCTCATAAAATTCCATTCGGTCCTCTTTAGAGACTGGCAACTACTTATTATCTGCTAATCTTATGCAAAACACACTTTGGGCTGTACAGAAGTCTTTCTGTGTATTTCCAATTCCCTTATTACCCTTGAACATGCACTGGGATTCGAACGTTTTTATATTCACGTGTCTAATACCATTCCCTAGCGGCTTCGACTGTTCTCATTTGGGAACACCACAAGAATCACTCTTTAAACCTTTATTTTGATATTTTGTTTAGTAACAACATAATACACTTCCGTATATCAAAATTTAAAAAACGAAATGTATGAGGTACAGATCTTATAACTCGCAAATTATATTTGCCTTATTGTTAATTTAACCAGGAATATCATGCAATTATAAATTCATAAACAATAATCTCTTAAATAAAAGTGATACCTAAATCTTATATTTGTAGGGAAAAGTCATAACTGGAATATCTCTGTCTTTTTACTTATCCAGGAATAAAGCTTTCCTGAAATATACAATGTCTCAGACGGGAACTTCATAACTTCGTCATTCATCATTCGGACTGCAGCTAGCAAAGTTCCTTTAAACAAGGCTGACAGAATTGGTGCTTACTTAGTACATGAAATATCACATTTTGCTTAAAGATTCCGAAGTCCGTAAGACCTCACAAAGAAAACAATATGGACCACTTCTTTGCAACCACGAATTACAAATATCAAAGTATCGGAATCTTTTCTTCTTGTTTAATTTCCTCCATTTCTTTCTGCACTTAAAAAAATCAGTAATCGAATGGTGTAAAGTTAAAATTTGTATTTAAAGTGATGATACATTTCTGCCTTCTTTAATATTATATTGCCATACTTCCTTAATTTGTACCAACATATATTCAATGAAAACTAATATTTTATTCATTAGAGACGTTATTGGCTTTGCCAGTTCGCAATCGTATCATGATGTGCTTACACAAGGATATAGCCTACTAGGATATAGCCAACTATGTTTCATTCACAGCAACAGAAACAAATGACGTTTAATTATGAGTATGAAATTATTCTAGAAAATTTATTTCTGTCAATACATGTTAATGATGCGTTTATGGGTGCATTACTGCGTTGTAATGTATAAATGCTACTAAAACTCCGCTCGCTAATTTTTGTTAATCGTGTATTTCCAATAACATGAATATGAAATTATAGCAAATATTTGTTTTTTTCATTTTTTTCATACTTTATCTCCCTATCACCTATATATATATATAAGTATAACTATGCTATGTTATACTTCGATTTAAATAGTGTTCTTTTATAGTCATGTGCTACAATGCTGTAATCCAAACGTGAGCATCAATTTCAAAAGTTTAAGACGTACCGAAGCTCCCGACTGGATGAGAGCGTTCCACGCTCCTTCTCCCTTGTGACCTTGAAAGGACACTATTTAAATCGGAGTACAGTGAGGCAACAATTCCTTATTTCTTCTGCTTCATTATTATTTATTGGCATGCCACAAGGAATCGTGCTGGGATATATCAACTGTATTTAGCAGACCTCCCAACGCGTACAAACATCACTGCAAAACATATTCGAACTACTCGGCGATTCTAATGTCTCATGAAGAGATCAAAAAAACCTTGAATTGCACGAGCAACATTTAAACAAATTATCAACGAAATCCAGAAGTTAGAGAATTCAAGTAGAAGAAACAGTCTAAGCATGTGCCCTCTAATTAAAACAAATAATTTAAAAAAAATCAACTACCACAAACAATGCTCATTGGTATATTTTTAATGTAAGACTTCATGCTTCAGACTTCATGATTTGCGAGTAACTACTGTTGAAAGTAATATAACCTGTTACAGTTCCAGATACTAGCAGAAACTTGAGAATCACGCCAACTTTCTGACACTTAACCTGTTGGATAATGTACTTCAGACGACTATCAAGATATTGACCATTCGCTCTTATATTCAGATTCAGTTGAGTTGCCACTGAGTAACATCACTGTTATAACAGGAAATTATTATGTTTTACATAATTTTAAAGGGTTTGTAGACGTAATTGTGGATAAGTAGAAAATACATAAGAAAATCATTTACTTTTTGCTTTTGCAGACGTTAATTGGCATGATAAGGACGCGGGCAAAATAAGTAGCTTTCTAGAACTGAAGGACATTGCATCCCTGCATTCAAATATTTTATGGCATGCAGTGCTCTGGTTTGCCACTTGGTTTTAAAGCGAGTGACAAGTAACCGTACAAAATGCTTCGGGGAGGTATGTCACAGTATAACTGGCCTATGACACTCGTTCGGGAAAGTCAGTTTCCAGTTATTGCACAACAAAAAAATATTAATTTCCACTTTGTCTACTAAATCATTGAAAACTATTCATTAAAATAAAATACGTCGGTCGTAGGTCATAGGTGAAATACGTCAGTCATTGAAATTGTCATTGAGAGTGAAATTCAAACTTTTGAAACGAAAAAAGATCAGTTTACTGAATGTGTATACATATGAGTATAATGTGTATGTGATGGCGTATACTTAAGAGTGCAATCTTTTTAACTTTGTCCATTCAGCTGAGGAGGTATAATAGATCAAGATTCTTGTCTGTTATATGTACTGCCCGTAATAGAGACGTTATTTTTTCACATTATTGACACATATATCAAACAACAGAATTATTTAATTAAATCAAACATGAAACGAAAACAAACGAAAATTTAGCTATTCAAATACGTTCCTACTTCTTGGAAAAATTATACAAGGTGGAATTTAGAAAGAAAATAAACAGAAATAAAGTAATAACTGGTAAAGTACATAAAAAATGCAAATCTCTGCTGATTGATAGAAAAAATAAGGCAAACATTTTCATTTGAAGCCATCATTCTTCATTACATTGCGAGTTCCTTCTGCATTTATATTGCCCGCTTCAGCTTGTACACTCTTTTCTGGATTTGTAGGAAAAATGCGGGAGAAGTCAGAAAGTAGACAGTGCTGAGATATCCAGGGGAAAATAGCTCATGTGGGTACGGTTTGACAAGCTTGCTTTAATGTAAAGAGATGAAATCAGTTTCTTCTATCATAAAAGGAAACTGACAAAGCATGTAAGCGTTTTATTTCTTTTCAGCACTCACGTATGGAAACGAGTTCTTACACTCACTTATTATTGATTAGAAAGTGTTACTTTGCGGTACACGTACAGCAACAAAAGACTACCGTGCCCGTTTCACGAAGACCTCGGACAACATGAATCCACATGGCCGCCAATTTGCATATTGGAAATATCTCAACAATGTATACATATAATTTCTATGAATTCGTTCTAAAATATGTTCGCAACACGAAAGTTCCTTTGGCGTATTCATTCCTAAAAGCTAGAATCAACATTTGATTCGTACACCAAGACTCTTTCCGTACAAGTTACGTAAATAAGTATTTTGTTCGAGATAGCCTGTGTACATTTTTTCTTCACTGTGAACTACTACTAATATAAGGCGTTAATAAAAGAATTTACCTCATTTGTTTCTTTTGAATGAAACGCAAGTGTTATGTTGAAATGACTTGCTTCACTGTCAAAATGATTAACAGACTAGTTGAAACCGGTAAAAGACACCGCACTTTTTAAACAGTCGTTTTGAAAGTAAAAATATTGTCATACTGAAACTCAACTTCGAATGTTTCTGAAAAACAGCGCTACGAAGTGGAAATAACCTCCAAACCTCTAATAGAACGTTCATAAAGGAATAATTTTGTTGGCAACGGCAAGGAAAATACTCTTGGCTCTCTAGGAATAGGGAAACTTTATTTCAAGGCTTAGGACGCATTGTTTTGGTGTGTTATCGGGAGTTGTAGATATCGTGTGTTTCAGAGGAACGTATGTTGCCTATTACATTTACGCTTGATGTTTACTGTTGTCATAATCAAGTCCAATTCTGTTGTTTCCGTTTTAACTCTCTTTGATGAAGATCTCAGGGAAATTCCCAGCCCAGCAGCAGCATTCTTACAAAGTTTCGTGTCAATGACACAAAACGGTCACCTCCCCTTTATGCAATATTGATAAAAGGGACACCTTCGTTACTTAATCAACACTGTTTTCCTGGCGAGCCACTTGAATCGAACGGAGGTCTCCCGACCTCGACAAAGTGCCGGCGACGCGCGCTATCGACCACCGGCGCGCGCCCGGAGAACTTCTGGGGAAACCCTAGGGCTGCCACAGGCACCGCGGGCGGCGTGTTGCGTCACCGCCTTCCCCAACAAGCGGCCAGGAGGCCTCGACGCCACGCGCGCCGCGCTGTTCCACTCCACGCCAACCCACGCCAACCCACGCCACGCTACGCCACGCTACGCCACGCTACGCCACGCTACGCCACGCTACGCCACGCTACGCCA
>BOPP01000036.1:1193028-1217284 GCA_017312745.1 Gryllus bimaculatus
ACCCCACCTCACGCCGCGCAAACCCGCACCGCCCCTCGCCACACCACACCACACCACCTCCACCCCATCCCACGCCACGCTACCCCATGCACCTCCACGCCACGCCACGCCAAGCCAAGCCACGCCAGGCCGCGCCGCGCACAATGCGTGTTTCTGCGCGCACCAGACACGGAATCGCGGAGCATGGCACGTGTCCGCTCGCACAGTCGCACAGCATTAGCGCTGATGACCTTGGCCGGATCAGCGTAAGCGTCCAAGGCACAAAATAGTGAACGAGTCAGTTATTATTTGGTGTTTGCGGGCGCGTCAAATACTATAGTTGTTAGTACCGGAAGTATAGATCACGGTATAATAAGGGAAGAGGCGGTAATGTGCCTCTTTTTAATCATGACAAAATGGAACAGAAAAGTGTGAAACGCATTTTGAAATCTGAGGGATGATATGAGTTCTTTTAAACACAAATAAGCATACTATGCCATATGCCATTATATAAAAATAGTATTTTGTTGGGTTTGAGAAGTTTGCGGGTAACTTTTGGAAAGTTCGCCAGGATAAATAAGAAAATAGACAAGCGTTAAATATGTACATCAAGAGTTCTGTTTGTGGAATCCCGAGAATTCTGGAGGTCAAAAATAAAATGCATGTAGCAGTGGTCAGACTTTAAGCTTGGTTAGGATATTCTGAACTGTATTTCGTAAGCCATTACAACAGAAGATATGAAAAGTACACGAAGGCCAAGCACTTTCGTGAATATGAGATGTCTAATGTATTAATACATCAAAATATCACATAAGAATGTAAGAATTTTGAATTCTCTGATTAAAGATAGAATATAGATTTGAGTTATCTCTAAACAATCACCACCCATCTCGGACTGATTGATTGGTAACTGTTTCGGTGCGCGTTAACTGCTAAGGTCATCAGTCTAGGAAGTGTACCGCAAGTTTTATCGGGAGGCGAGGGGGATATTCACACATTGGACGGTTAGAAGTGACGCCGACTGCACATTTTTGAGTCCAAGGTAACAAGTAAGAGGGTATTTGACTTTCATAATTTAATTCATAATTTCGCACTGACCTACCTATATGAGGCGGTATCAGGTCCGAAAAAAAAATTTGATGCACTGAGTAAATCATAAATAGATTAAATCAAATAAATAATCAATAATATCTTCAGTTGTAAATTAAAGAAATAATGATAGTAATACTATTTTAGTGTTCAATTGGTAGATGCAATATATCTGCTCTCCGCATAGTGTAGTTACAAGAATGTCATTCCCGTTCTATTGATTTCAAAGTTTCAAAAGGTGAACATAAATTTACTGAACTGTCCTTCTAGGAGTTTCTCTGAATGTTGGTGCAAAGAGTCACGTTTATTTAAATATTAATATAAAATACAAATCTCCACTTATTAAGATTAGAAAAAAAATCAACTCTCTTCTTTTTTTTTTATTAAAGTCACTTTATACAATACATCTTGCTGACGTGGCAAATTTTGAAGATTTTCTCTTGTTTTAAAATGTCTACTGCGTCTGGAAATTCAGTTCACAAATATATATTCAATGTGAAGTGTTTGGAAACGATTCACATCAAATCAACAGAGCACAATATATTTCATTTGAAGACTTTACAAATAATTTTTGATATGTAAAATACTACGAAAGACAATATCTTTTTTAACTTATAAACTACATCTCTTTAGAGGACTACAAAAGAATATCTAATCTGACACTATCTCTACAACCAAAGACTTTTAAATTCAGACCTGTCAATATTGCAAAAAACGACATCAAATAACTACCTGTGGTATTCAAAAGAATTGTTCTGGGATTTGTTATTGTCTCATTCTCCTTGTAAGAGAGAAAAATATTTTGGGGCAAACTACAAGAATCATACAATCACAAAACTTGGGTAGTTGATAATGTGTTGCAAGTAAAGTACACTTGAAATTGCTTTAGCACCTTAATTAGTTCCACCCAAAAAAGTAAACAGTTAGTCCAACTAGTCATATTAATGAATAGTTACAAAAACATTAATAAGCAACGATTGAGTCACCAATAACTTTAATACACCAAGAAAAAGAGCAGAAAAACTTTAATGTCATAATATATAAAATCGTGTTATTTAATAATCATAGAAGTACATCAACTTCCTCGTACTCTATGCATGAAAAAAATTGTAAAAGATAATAGACTTCGCACTGTAATTACGAACTCGAAACTACACCCATCATACTACAGAATAAGAAAACAAAGAAATAGAATTATAATTACAGAAGAAAAGCAAGGATAAAAATGTAAGAAGATTTTGTAAATTATACGTACACTTCTTCTTAAATAATTTTCTTATATCCAATGTATGGGAGAAAAAAGGAATAAGAAATAAAATAGTGGAATTAAGTTAATTGAACATCATTTAGAGTAAATAAAACTATGAACATGACACAGCTCTTACACCTTCACTGAAGTAGACGCTCTTATTACTCCCCTTCATTTAGCACGAAACAAAAGAGAAAATGCAAACCGTTTAATATGGAAAGCTGGAGCAAGTACCCTCAGCACTCTTGTATTTTTAAATACTGTCCCGTCAAGGCCCATTATAAAAGAGACTACCTTATCAGTAAAGGGCGAATTTTGGTGTCCGAAAACATCGCCAAAATATGATCAATAAAATGCTCTTAAAATTTTTTCAAAATGCCATAAAAATAGACAAATGTCGTAAAAAATGTTATCAAAACCATTTCGGATGAACAACTTGAGCTGTTGGATACGTTACTGATGTAATCAAGGCTTCCTCGGTTCTTTCAAACTCAGCTTGCAAACTTTTGGTTTGGACTGTTCTTTACCAGAAAATCTGTCTTTAGTTAGTCTAAAATCGGCTTTGGGCGACACAATAATCTTAGATTACATAATATTCACAACGGCTGACATTAAAATTTCCGAACGAAGAAATCGAACAGTCTGGTCAAAACTTCTGTGGAAGAACTTCTGTGCACCTCGTGATCATTATTTGAAGTAAGTACTATTAAAATGATATTAAAATCGACGAAATGAGCACAATTTGCACTGAAAATTACGAAAAAAGGTAAAAAAGACTTATTTGTCGAAAACGACGTACAATGCAAAAAAATTATCTAAAAATGGGCAATTTATTTTTGTCACAACATAACTTCTACACTAAAAGGGATTTTGCAAAAGTGAAAAGAAAAAAATAACATTTCATTAAAATCCGCCCCCGGATTATGAGAAGCTCGCGAGAAAGAACCACTCTCGCCCGGACCAAATCGCAGCGGCAGCAGCGCGGCGCGGACTCACCGGGTGAGCGACGCGCGCGGTGCCGCGAAGCGACCGCGTGGCGCTGGCGGCGACGGCGGGCTGTCGGGCGTCACGACACTGCCGACGGCGCCACGTGCTCCCCACGCCTGCCCCGGCGTCCCGACAGCCGTTGGCGCGGCCGCGCGACGCGATCGTCACCGCCGCCCGCCGACCGCGACGCCTGCTGCCCCACGCGGCCGTGCGCCGAATAACGGAGACGCGCGCGGCGCGTTCCCGTCATTCCGGCTCGTTTTCCCACCGGCTTTGCCCACAGAACGACGCCTTCGGGCCGCTCATCAGGGGGGGGGCCCGCTGCTTTCGGGCCCGCTCGCTTCGGGCCCGCTCGCTTTCGGCCGCTGCTTTCGGCGTCGCTTTCGGGCCGCTCAGCTTCGGGCCCAGCTCGGCTTTCGGGCCGCTCGATTTCGGGCCGTCGCTTTCGGGCGCCGCTCGTTTCGGTCCCGCTCGCTTTTCGGCGGGCCCGCTCGCTTTCGGGCCGGTCGGCTTTCGGGGCCCGGCTTCGCTTTCGGCCGCTTCGCTTTCCGTGGCTCGCTCGCTTTCGGGCAAGATCGCTTTTTCGGGCCCGCTCCTTTCCGGGCCCGCTCGCTTTCGGGCCGCTCGGCTTTCGGCCCGCTCGCTTTCGGGCCCGTCGCTTTGGGCGCTCGCTTTCGGGCCGCTCGCTTTCGGCCGCTCGCTTTAGGGCCCGCCTCGCTTTTCGGCCCGCTCGCTTTCGGGCCCGCTCGCTTTCGGGCCCGCTCGCTTTCGGCTCGCCTGGATCAGCCTATCCGATTCAGCGTGCCCAATACAACCCATTCTACTAGCCCGGCTGCTTGAATCTGTGCGCACACACTCTGTCGGCCGCTAGCGACTGCCGGCGTTCCAACCTCCTCCCTCCCCCTCCATCGCACTTCTGCACTCTCACCCTTTTCACCCACTTATAACTGCACCCTATCCACACGCACGACCCACCAGCTTTAACGCATATAGCCCCACCTCTGCATGTACACTCCCTTTCCTCTATCATCCTCACCGCCCAAGATCACGTGCCCCCACTAGCCCAGGCCACGCTCGCGCTTGCGCTCAGTACCCAAACATTCCTTCTAGCCCCACTCTCTCATGCCTGATACTTTCCCACTCGCACCCCTTCCTGTCTCCGTACGCTTTTTTTCGCACACGCCCCACTCGCCAACCCACCCACATGTCCCTGCGTCTACATCCGCGCACTCCTATCTACTCCCGCGCTCTCCCAGCCCGCAACCGTGGTCTGCTCCCGTTCACGGCCCCGCTACGCTCCAGAGCCTTGGGGAACTCCCGCTCTCACGCCTTCAAAACCCCTTCGCTCCCTCTGCGCCCCGGCCACTCATGCCTTCTCACTGTGAGCCCCGCCCCCCAAGCCTCATCTCCCCACTTTCGCTACCCGCACACGTCCCTTGCTGTCTATACTTTCTTCTCCCACACGCTCGTCCTCCCCCTTCCCGGTAAACCCATACGTTCTTCCCCCGCTCACAACCACACTCTCCCCTCTCCGCCCGTGAATGTGTGCTCGCCTCCCGCCTGCCCCCGGCCTAGCGGAATGCCCGTTCCTGCCCCTTCGCCCTCCCTCCCCTCCCACCGCACCCCGACCAGCGCAACGCACCGCCTGCGTGAGTGGCTTACGCCCCCCTCGCGGGGCGTGCGTAGGGGTAAGCTGGAAAGCTGCGCGCGCCCTATGTTACCTGCCAAAGCCCCGCCGAGCACCTGCCGCCCCGGGCTGTGTTTGCGTTGCGAGAGATGCAGTCGCCCTGCGGCGCCACTAAGGCACGCCGGCAAACGTTTTTGCGACTGCAAACCCGTTTCTCATTCTGTTTTGTGTTAGTAAACGCATTCCACTTTTTGAAAGTTATACGTTACGCTTTACTTAACTCATATGTTTTGTTATTCATTCATTCAATCAATTGAGAATAATGTCTTACAACGATATAATCGACAATGTTAATTGAAAAACATGTTAAAAAAACAACGTTCAATTTGAGGACATTGCATGTACACAATTTTTATTTCCAAAGAGAATCCATTCCTGGATAACCTCTGAGTAGGAATAATTATATTATTAATATTTTAAACGTAAGATTATGTTTTCCAATTCCTACGTGGAAATTTGTTCTCCCTTTCATTGACGTGGATCGACTCTAGTTTTAGAGCCAATTAAAAGCTAAATATGAGGTGACTTTGCAAACATAACCATAATGTAATAAATGTCTACATCCGACGTACAAATTGTGCAGTTTAGTGAAGCGAAATTAAGAATAAACAGCATCACATACTCTACCAGCAATCATAGGACTTTGTATTTAAATATTTATTCAATTCACCACTCACTGTATTAAATGACATCAACTGTCTGACATTAGATCTCCAACATTTAAGGGTAAAACTTTTTTTATCTTATAATTTATATTCATTAAAAGAAGAAAAAGAAATACCAAAAAAGTAGAAAAAAGCCTGTACTACCAGTTGATATAATATTAAACTCACATTTTTACTACGGCCGAGTTGACTTAAGATGCCACCACAATTGGAATTCTCAGAAAAAAATCCACATTGAGATGCCTTTTATGCAAAAAATGACTGTTTAGCAGACGATAAACACCAATATCATCACGCTGATGAGAAGCTCAGTACAAAGTCCACAATCCGTTAAGATGATGAACCTAGCTTTGTCAAATACTGCGCAGCTCTTACTGTCTGTACACGATGAGGTCATTAGAAGGAATGAGCTCTGAGCGGAGACACACGCATTACCGGCTTCCACAGAACAAAAATACACAGGGAAAGTGGCAGTAGATTTTCACTTTTCACATATGAGCAGAGTTATTTTTGGAATGGTATTTCCTTAGATGGGAAACACTGCTTTGTCAAAAGTGTGTGACAGTAAAATCAATGAGTAACCAAAGTTTTCGCATTGGAAAATTTATTGTTTCGACCTCCGATATATTCGCGGGGGAAAATTCCTGTGTACCCAATACTCTGTCTATTTCAGGAGGGAAACACTCGTAAAGTAGTATCTTACATGGGAAATGAAAATGATCATAAATGAAATATTGGGAATCAATAGAGCGAATATTATCTCCTATTCTCTTATAAGCGGATTCTCTTACAACGAGGATAGTACTGTATTTGCGTTTCTAGAACTGTACGTCAATTATCCCCATCATCACAATCAGAAATGGTCTTATGGAGTTGGTTTCAAATTTCTCTGAGTTCCCACGTACCTCCCGAATACAAGAAGCCCGTAGTGCTACTTTGATGTGTCCTTGATGCTCATTACCTCCAATTGTGATAACAAGTAGAAAATACAGAGTAAAAGGCATCGTTTCGAAGCAAGAAATTACAAATAAAACAATAACAGAATATCTCTCTAAACGTGACACGTTTCAAACTTCGTTATTTCAATGTAGTGTACTGAAGTACGTCCTATGGGTGAGTCATATTGAACGACAAAAGCAGTAATATTAAAATGCTTAACTTGCAGCCCTTCCGGAAGTTTTTCAGTGTTCAACTTCTCACTAGACACAGCTGTGTAGACATTATGTAATAACAGATAAAGCAGTTATTCGTGACTAGCATAATTTCATTACATAAAACTTAGTGCAAACCCTGATACGTTACACAACAAGTAAATGAATGAAATGAGTCTTCTCATAAAAATATATTCATTTTTTAACGAGTATTTCATAGCTGAAATATTATTTTTTTAATGAATTTTGTAAACACTATGTGAAGTATCATGAAATCTTGAATTAATTTACCTAGAATTTGTAGATCAAATGTTAATTGGACAAATGATGTAGTGAATTCATGTACATGTTTGTAAACGGGGGATCGCGTGCGGTAGGCGTTTTATAAACTTATATTTTATGACATCCTCCAGGAATTCATCATAGAAATCTCCGGAACTCATCGATCAGAGCATCTTGCATATACAATAATTACTACACCCCAACCACTAGCACAACAATCGCCTAAAATCGGAAATTAGCTGATGACGTGACTTCTTCACCGTTCGGCCTCAAACCTAGAATCCCCCACGCTACGAAGATCTACTCGAGCAAGTACAACTCAACCGCGCACAAGTTACTATCGCCATAAATTATTTCCTAACCGTCTTCACATCCTTTATCGTATTAATTCTGGTGTAGTGCTGCAAACCAAATGCAATATCAAAAAATGAAAATGTTCAACATTAATTTTAAGCCGTTACAAAATCTTCGAGTGGTGTGTAACACACACAAATAAGAAAACAGTTACAATTACACAAGAATGGAAATCCTCGATATTTCTAGTCTAGATCGCTACAACCGATACGAAACATTGAGGGCTGTAATCCTACTTCGGGATCGTGTCTTTTGCCGTAATGCGGCCATTGAGTGAGGAAGACCTTGTTTCTCTACTGTATGTCCCTCCTAAAATCCCTGCAACTCCTTTTCTCCTTGCCTCCATTCCTGGATGGCCTGGAGAGCGCATAGGCTTGGGAAATTGTCAAGGTAAGCGTTATATTTGGATCATTTGGCATTTATGGCATGGTGTGACTTCCAATCACTCTATGTTGCGCCCTTTAACATCAGATATTATTCTTAATATCTTCCTATTATTGATTTGAATTGGTCTACTATCTAAAGGACCCTTAATAGGGCTCGAATTACGGGAATTCTTTATAAGTCAGAAGTACTGAAGATACGTGTTCGAAATTAGTACAAAAATGTGTATATATTTGACATTTCAGGATTTATTTACACAGGAATTACTCCGATTTATTCCACCTACCGGTGTTTCCAAGCGTTTCCGGTGATTTATTTACTATCCACTCTTGGGATGAGCTAGACATGTGGCTAGAATGACGTATTCCCATAACCTTACGTACCGTATTTGACCTGCCTCAGCCATCGTTCGTCACATAGCTATAGAAACTGAGGCAATTCGTATTCGAAAGCTACAGCTTCACTTTTGCTCCGATCGGTAATCGAAACCGAGACCGCGTCATAGAAAGCCTCCACGCTGTGCATGAGTCTTCTAAGGGCATCATCGAAAATTAATATTACAATATTTATAAGCATTTATTACGAGTACAAACAATTACAGATATTTATGAACGAGTAAAAAATTATCTTTAATAAATAGTTTGGGAACACCATTCAGTACGGTTTCTAAAGACATCCTAGGTCTTATTAATCCATCCCTTCCGATAAGTAGTAAGCAAGAATAAAAATCTAGGTACTTGACGAAAGGTTTACGGACCGCAGTGGCAGCACCCATCTACAAGTACTGGCTTCCTTCCTCTAATGCACGACTAAGTGCCATGGATCACGCATTACACAAGTCCAACTGCTCGAACAATGTCATGAGCTCACGTGCCACCTGGATGGGGAGACTGGCAGTTACGCCAGTAGTGGCACTTGGAGTAATAAGACTCACTCGAGGGCTGGCGACATTCGTTGGCGCCGGAAGGTGCATAGACCTAAATCACAAATACAAACGGAGAAAGAAACCTGAAAAAATACCAGGGCAAAAAAATTACATGTCCCGATAACTTCAAACACAGTTTTAGGGCAAATAACATTAAAATAAAATCAGGTTTCTCAAATATTAGGCTAACTATGCGCTCCATAGAATTATTACATAGCTAAAAAATAATGAGTTCAGAAATCCAAGAACATTTCCACTAAAACTTACATATTTACGAATTTTAATTAGTAAAAAATATAATAAACCAAAATGTAGTACAAATTAGAGAATTTTCTTTAATCAGATCCCATTTCCTATCTCATTCATACTCTCGATTAATTATCTACGCAAGTCAAAACTCTTCAAAATTTTAAAGTTACAAAAAAAATAAATAAACTTGTAAATAGAACACATTTCCTTCCGAAATAAACCAATTCGCTCGTAAAGACCCTTGGAGGGCCGAGAGCGAGGCGTGGATGACCCCTGGCAATGTGCCCGCGTGCGCAGGGAAAACTCCCGAGCAGCGCGCGCCCTTTGTTTCCTCCAAAGCCCCCTGTCCTCTTGCGCGGCTTCCGCGCATGTAAGAAATCGCCCAACGTTCGGCTTATACGCGCGAGTTGAACAAGGCGCGGGAAAAAACAAAACGAAACGAACCTTGTGACTAGTTCTGTCACCTATCATCTACTTCTGAGGATGTTGCTCTAACCTTACAAACTGTGATCCTGAGCGTTTTTTGAATAAACAATTATAAAATACAAAACTTATTCACTGATTAATTATTGTTTCTGACGCGTCAACTACTGTCATTAGACCCGTAAGTGTGGTGCATGCGCCTCGGGAAGTTGCGGTGATCATATGGTGAGGTTTGGCGCCGAGTTTTGCCGAGTAGCGGAGTTTTCCTCAACTCCATATCCCCCACCAGCGGGGCATCTCCCAGCCGAAACATGGTCTAACGGTCACCCGGCTGGTCACCCGGCTGGTCACCCGGCATGAAGGTTAGTGTGGTGCATGTAAGTGTGAGTATGTGTAAGGTTGAGGATAGGAAGGGTAAGGAAAGCGCGTCCCTTGACCCTTTAGTTAAGGTACAGCTCTGGTATTCGCCTTGTGCTGATCGGAAAAATCACGGATCAGAGCAGTTGGCCGCTAGGATTGTCTTTCCGTCAGAGGCTGAACACGACCGAGTAATATGGTTAGAGACCAAAATCCTACCAACGTCGGGACTCGATCCCTGTGACTCGGAATAGGTGTAGTACTAGGAATAGTGAAAACAGATAACAGTTATTGATCTCCCTGATCAGCCATCTAAGAGGCCCGTGATTTATAAATAATTATGTATTTTAATACAAAAATGAATTAGGTATTATACAGATGCATATATTTCAACCACGCTTTCGAGTATCACAAGTGCTTCTATATTAATATACTTTTATCGCCTTCCATATCAAGCGTCAGAAGGTTAACTTCGTTAAAATTATGTGTTACTAACTATTTTCTGAACTGAAATTTTGTTGCCTTTTGAATAGAATTGAATATTCGACGCGTTCTGTAATCGGGCTATAAAGTAAACACAAAGATCTTTAACATAAAAAATTGTACTTCATCAAATATATGACCGCAATTTTGATCATAATGACCCTGTTCTGATGTTCTCTGATTTATTAGGTTGAAGGCAAAGATCTCGAAAGCGAAAAAATGACTCAACGAATTATTTCTTGTCCGTAAAAATACACTGTGGTCGACGACCGTTAAGTATTCTTCCGATCGGCGATTATTGAAACAAAAGAAACAAATGAGTTCAACTTTCAGATGTCGTGCTACTACTTCTATGCAATGCGAAGTTATTTTGTGTTTTTTCCTCTTAAGAATGGTACACTTACGAACATTTTTAATAGTTACACATCCCAAGGCACAAATAATAGACTCGATGTTCATAAATCGTCGCGCTTTACAAACTTCAAGGATATTCATTATTTTTTATTTAACGTGTACACAACTTTAAGGATCATTATGGCGTGTCGTCAATTTTCCTAAAAATATAAATGTTTCATTTTTATTAAGAGAAGTAATTAGACGCATCATCTGAAAGCCAGGATTACACGGAAGTCGAATGAAGGCAGCAAAACCTTCTAATCTATTAAAAATAAATAGTTCAATAAAGTCGAATGCCAATGCGAAGAATATCTGACTTTGAATTACGCAAGATGAATTTTAATACGCAAATTGATGAAATGATTCACTTAATGTTCATATTATAGACTCGAAATCTGTTAATAAAAATGTGATTTAGGAGAGAGGTTTCCCAAAATTTTGGAAATTAGAAATCCTTCACCTCGAATCATACTTTTCACTGATGTGCAAGCATTTATGAATATTTTAGTACATAATCAATGATAATTCTGTCCTGTATCTAGATTATATATGATGCGATGATAAAATGTAGTTCATGTTTTAAATATTTGAATTATTATTAATAAAGTTACCCAAACGAAAATACTGATTGCAGAGATATGGTGAGTAGACAAAATACACACCTTCCTTTTCTTGGTTTGCTGAACACACTTTCCATTTCTGATTTATTGACTACATTGCCTGCCAATAAAGGAAAATGTGTAAAAGTTTGCAGATTTAGATTGAAAAAGCAGTTAATGTCATAATTTGAACAGCTACGGTTTGTGTATTGAGTATTGAATGACCCCTAAAACTCACAAAGAAGCGGACACAAGATTATCTATTCTCTTCGTACGCGCTACCTTATTGTCAACACAGAAAGGTAGGTCAATGTAAACGAAATCTGAAGTAGGACGTAGGTTGTATACAAACGCGTCGTATTCTGACCCATACGAAATGTCACTAATCATAAAACGCAAAGGTTTTGGTTCCGAACATTCGCTAAGTATACTTGTGGGTACACGGACACGGATGCTTTTACACGGATACCCTTGTGACCATTGTAGTAAACGATAATAGTTCTACTTTTACATACCGAAAAAATACTAAGTTGTATTTGCAATTCATGATAGTAAAAGTCTTATCGAAGATGTCAAAATTTCCCCTTTTCAATAAGAATGTGTCTGGATTAACTGAGATTTTACGTGTCTTTTGCAGAAATAGCAAATATCAATATTAATACAAATATAATCGTAGTTGTTACAAGCGTTACTATGTCTTCAGCTGTTTAATATGTAATTATTACTCTCATCTACTGTGCGCTTATAAAGTAAAGAGAAAGTTTTGTAATGTTCTTTTTGTATAAAAATCTTTTTGTTTAAAAAACTCCTATTGTGGGGCTGTGACGTACAAAAAAAGGAATAAATCATGTTCTTTTATGTAGTAAATTACTTCCTCTAACATGTGAATTAGGAATTCACGAGTTCTTGATATCAAAAAGTTGGTTTACGATAAAACGTATGCATGTCTATTTGGCCAACGCTAGCCAACGCGAAAGATTAAGTTTAAAAATGTAATTTTAAAAAGAGCAAAAAATTAACATTTCAAAATTACAATATTGATGATAGAATTCAGTCCTTTTTTAATTTTGTTCTAAAAATAGATTTTAAAATAACGTCATGCACAATGTTTTGAAAATATGAGAAATTGACTTGTAATTTTTGCATCAAAAACGACAAATTTTAAAAAAGTTCTCAAAATCGAGTCGGCTCTTTTTGTTCTTTTTAATAAAAAAAGTGCACTAATAAAAAGTAAGCAGGTCCCATTTTCAATAAATCTCTGAACTTTCGAAGACTGCAAAATTTTCAAATATTGCGTAAAAATACTATATATTATAACACCGCAAGTTTTGTTCGAAGTAAATTTATGGAATTACAAAACCCTTCACTTTTTGTTAGAATTGTCGTTCAATTCGTCGTATAATTGTCGTTCAAGATAGTTTCATTGTCATCCAATTACGCGAGTCACATTTCGCTCATGAGGCTTCAGTTTCAGCCTCCCGATCAGAGCACGCAGTTGGCGGCTGAAGAGGGCGGAAACGGCAGACGTGGTCGGTGCCTGCCGTTTCAAACTCTGGAGATGTGCCCGACTCCACAGGAGATAAAAATACTTCCCCTCCAATTGTGTGTGAAGTGAATGCCAGTGAGTTGTGAAACAACTGGTCCACTACCATCGTATTCCCGTATGAGTCATATGCCTTCCCAGACAGATAGTGCAATTCGTGCACTGAACGGCGGACTGAAAGGCGAAAAACCGCACAATACATCGCTGCCCGCTATTTTTGATTGCGAACGCCTGTCACAAAATCGCCCTCTTGTATCGAAGCATTTTTCCTTCAAAATTCAATATATTGTCATCTTGATCAACTTACATTAGCACTAAACGTCGCAGACATCTGCATCACCAAAAATCACCACCGAGTGCTCCTTATAAAGACAAAAAGAATTTTCCAAAATGCTTTCCAAGGGTGTAATAACGCAATTTTTCCATGCCATGTAACACTCTCTTTACCAAACAATAAATCTATACATCGCACAAAGATGTGTGGTCGGCTGTGTTATTCATGGCGAAGGCGGCAGTCATGCTGAAGTCCGCATCAAATACTACCCGAATCGCCTTCATTCTCACAACGTATATCTGTCTCGATGCACGAATATGCATGTTAGAAAATCACAAATTTGAAAATAGTGAAAAAAACGTTTTTCACCTGCATCAACAACCTGACAAGTTTTCTTCCAAACGTAGAATGCTGCTTCGCAGTCAATGCGCAGGCTAAAATCCTGCAAGAAAATTGCGTTTGCATCCGTAGATGCGCTCTATGCGTATCCTCGTGACAGGTGTGTCTCCGGTCTCGGGCTCGGCTCGCTCTCGGGTCGGGGCTCGGCTCGGCTCGGGCTCGGGTGCGGGCTCTCGGGCTCGCGCTCGCGCGGCTCGGGCTCGGCTGCTCGGGCTCGGGCTCGGGCTCGGCTCGGCTTCGGGCTCTGGGCTCGGGGCTCGGGGCTCGGGCTCGGGCTCGGGCTCGGGCTCGGGCTTCTGGGGTCGGGCTCGGCTCGGCTCGGGCTCGGGCTCGGCGCTCGAGGCTCGGGCTCGCGGCTCGGGCTCGGCTCGGCTCGGCTCGCGACTCGGGCTCGGACTCGGACTCGGGCTCGGGCTCGGGCTCGGCTCGGCTCGGGCTCGGGCTCGGGCTCGGGCTCGGGCTCGGGCTCGGCTCGGGGCTCGGGCTCGGACTCGGACTCGGACTCGACTCGGACTCGGACTCGGACTCGGAGCTCGGACGACTCGGACTCGGACTCGGACTCGGACTCGGACTCGGACTCGGACTCGGACTCGGACTCGGACTCGGACTCGGACTCGGACTCGGACTCGGACTCGGACTCGGACTCGGACTCGGACTCGGACTCGGACTCGGACTCGGACTCGGACTCGCGACTCTTCGGACTCGGTCTCGGACTCGGAACTCGGACTCGGACTCGGGACTCGGAGCTCGGACTCGGACTCGGACTTCGGACTCGGGCTCGGGCTCGGGCTCGGCTCGGGCTCGGCTCGAGCTCGGATTCGGCACTAGGGGCGAGGCTTGGGCTCGGGCTCGAGATCGGGCTCGGGCTTCGGGCGGGGGCGAGGGCGAGGGCCGAGGGCGAGGGCGAGGGCAGGGGGCGAGGGCGAGGGCGAGGGCGAGGCGAGGACGAGGCGAGGGCGAGGGCGAGGCGGGGGCGAGGGGCGAGGGCGAGGGCGAGGCGAGGGCGAGGGCGAGGGCGAGGGCGAGAGTGAGAGCGTGGGCGGGGATAGGGCGCGAGGGACGTGGGAGGGGGCGGGAGGAGGTGGCGGGTGAGGGAGCGGGGCAGAGGACAGAGCGAGGGTGAGGGCGAGGGCTGAGCCGCGCGGACGAGGGTGCGGGACGGCCGCCTGCGGCTCGAGCGAAAGCACAAGCGAGGGCGAAACACGGCGAGGGGACGACGAGGATGGCCAGGAGGAAATATTTTATTTCGAGCAGCTTTTGATTAAAAAGAGTATGAAAACGCGCGCCGCCGTGGATTCGCCGCTGCGCGGAGATGTTGAGCGGGGGCAGGCGCGCGTTTCTCGGATGCAACTCGATTTTATCTCCGCGATCGGAGCACGCGCCGAGAGTGGCGGAAGTGGAGGGTGAAGCTACGAGGAGGGTGGGACAAGATGGATCTTTGAAGATAGAAAGTTGGTCGGTAATGGATGTATTGGAGTTGTTAGATGATGGTGGTGATAGGGAGGCGGCGGCGGCGGTGGTGGTGGTGGTGAGGGTGTGTGGTGTGGTGGTGGTGGTTTGTGGTGGTGGGGTGTTTGGTGGTGTGGTGGTGTGGTGGTGGTGTTTGGAGTGGTGGTGATGTTAAAGGTAGTGGCGGAGGCGGAGTTATGGAGTGGGGAACATGAAGATGGATGATGTAATGCGACGTGTTGTAAACTGATTCCAAGTCAAGAGATGAAAGAAAATATAAAAGGGGATGCCGAGCGGAAGAGGAGGTTTGCAGAAAAAGAGTAGAAGAATAAGCGTGAGGTGCGAAGTTACAAGGACCTCTGTGGATCAGAGACACAGAGGAACGCGTATGCACAGGTGGAGGAGTAACGGGGATGGAAATCAACTGAGTGTTGGCAAGTCTTTGAATTTTTGTTCACTAGTGAAGTTCTTTGCAGACTGTGTTTCTTTCACTCCGGTGTTCTAAGACGGTCGTGCACATCTAGTCACTCATTTATACTGCACTTCTAATGTTACTTTAGAAATCCTATCTATCTTATCTATCTATCTATATCTATCTATCTATATCTATCTATCTATCTAATCTATCTTATCTATATATATATATATATATATATATATATATATATATATCAGAACAATTATTTATACAAGATGTTTCAAAAATAGGGAGCATAATTTCATGTATGTATTTCCCATTAGTACACAATCAAAATAGTTCATGACAACATGTGGCCCGAAATGCTTTATTTTCGAGTTACGGCCTTCACAGCACTGGAATTCACCGAAACGCTTTTCCTTCCGCAGGTCGTTGCCGTGAAAGGGGTCATTAACGACACACTTCGAGAGTTCATTCCGAGGCGAAGATTGCATTCGGAGTTGTGTTCGGCGTACGACTGTGCGTCATGTACTCGAATCAGAAGCTAGCAGACATGCACTACAAGCACGCTAAGGCCGACGGCAATGCTGCGCTGGCTCAACATGTGTACCAACAAAGATACCCACACAATCTTTCCTTCCTCTTCCTTGTCCTATCCTTAACCCTTACTTATACACACACACATACACACTTAAATTTACCACACTAGCCCAAATGTACGGATACGACTTCGGAGCTTGCCCCGGCTGTGACGGTACCCTGCTGATGCGCGAGAACTGGTTGGAGAAAACCCGCGAGCCGGAATGTAGGTTGGCGCCAGATATCACCATCCCTTGGGGAGGGTCGCCTCTCGAGGACAACATGCTCTACACAACGGCAACGAGCCAATTACCTTAGCAGTTGGCGCGCCAGGACTATTAACTAATCAATCTACTCGCACCACCCTCGTTTTGGATTTGGATATATTTAGTCAAATACAGTAAAAACTGTATGTGACTTATGAGGGAGAGAATATCACCTGCGCACGTTTTCTGAGTTCCAGAATCCCTTAGCATCATAAATCTAAACTATAAGTAGTTGAATAATGAGTAAAAGTTAAAGATAAATAAACAAAAATAAAGTTTAAAATGCGCGAAACTAGCAACATTAGAAAAACTAGACATTTTCGTTCCCGAGTAATAGAAAAATTTTTTGCAACGGTACACGAACTGCAGGTTTTCTTTTTCTGCATCGCTAACAAAATAAAATCTCACCCTTACACTCTACTCCTACCACTATAAGCGAAATGAAATCATATCAACAAAACTTGCCCATAGCGAAGTTACATTTACGCCCAGAAGCAAAACCAGGGGGCATCCCAGCATTTGCTTAATGTATCAGGGAAACTGGACAAAAACCTGATCGAGATGGAGGTCATTGATCCGGAAACTGAAGTATGTTATTTGTTTTATTTGTTACACGTTTATTACGTCTTTAATATATACACTACAAATGAAAACTAATTTTATATATATATATATATATATATATATATATATATATATATATATATATATATATATATCACTTTTTTGTTGTGGTAAACATTTTTGTTTTTGAAAATCTGTTTGTGAATACTTTTAAATTTGTGTTCTGACTTCAATTGTTTAATGTCATCTGGCAATGCGTTGTAAACTAACGTACATGTATTCCACATCACCTTCACCCCCTGAACACTCTACTCCCTCCCCCCACCACCCACCCGCACGATGCGAAGCGCGCGCAGTTCCCGCCAACGGGTTGCTTACTTTCGGAGCAGAGCTGCCAAAACTACACCTCCACAGCGCGCGGATCAGAAACGCCGCACCCAACCCGATGCCGCGCGAAAAACTCGTTTACCGACGGGGACTTCATGGAAGGCAGTAACCCAACGCAAAATGCGGCATCATCCCACGTGATGTTTTTTCGTTTTACGATGCACGCCGTTACATCGACCCCCCCCCCCCTCCTACGGCCTTCGCCCTCGCGTCAATGCCGAGGAAATTAATTGGAGGAACGGGAAAGAAAAGTCATTCAATTTCATGGAAGGAGCAGAAATATGTTTTGGAGGGACGCTTTTTTCTCCCGAGGCCATTCCGCATCCCTTTTGAATTCTCTAAAAGAAATGCTGTCCGAGGCTCCGAAAAAAAAACAGCGCGCTATTTTTCAAACGGCGGTGTTTCCCCGCAACGATTCTCAGAGAAAGAGGAAATATTTGTGGGAAATTCTGAAATGCTGTTGTTGCCAGTCTAACAAAGAAACGCACTACTTTGTAGAAAATTGTGGTGTCAGATTTAGGGGCCCCTTGAGAGTATGAAAAGGTGTGCGAAAGAATAAATCTCAAAAAAATGTATTGCTGTGACACTTCAATCGAATCAAATTGTTTTCCGTCAATGCACAAATCACTTTAAGCGGGGTAGGTGGGAGTGAAAATATAATAGAAGAGAGACAGTAGAGCTCACACTCAGGGCAAAGTCAATATTTATATCGAGACACTTTTGTAGTAGAAGTACCAAACATAGTTGAATAACTTCATCATTCGGTGTGTTTACATAAACTAAAATAAAGAGGGAATGAATGAACAGAAAACGCAAATGTGCATCAACAACACTTAGAACTGAGAAATTGATGAATGTAATGTTTATTAATAAAGCAACAATATGTGTCCTACGTATTCTAAGTATTTAGTACTGAAGGAATTGCAATAATAAAATCATCATGGTTAGAGCTAATTAAATAAAATTCACTATGTCCAAAATTCAGGTGGAATATTTTTTACTCAATATTCATTGCTAGATTGGAATCTGAAATGGTTTTCTTTCACACACATTAATATATGTAACAAAAATATCAAAATTCAGAGTAGCACTTTTCCTATACATTTTCACTGTTCTGTGAAGTATTTAAAACAGAAAAGAAAATAACTCAAGCAGATTAAAATGGGCTTAGTGAGTTTGACTGCAAAATACGAATATAACAGAATTGTATTTGAAAGTCTTTCGTATTTACATTTGTTTAATTCGTAACTATTTGATAGATTCCCAAAATCTCGACTTGAAAATATAACCCTCCTGTTAAGTGCAGCAAGAAGGGTTTCACCCCCATAAACAATCACCTGCTTTGAATGCACAAGGTGGACTACCTGCCAGATCGTCAGCCGTAACTTTGTCCCCTCACTGCACGACCTCCCGCGGGTGAGTCCCGCCTCCTCCTCTTGTCCCTCGCCTCCGGGCCGAATGTTTGCGGCCATCTCCGTGTTGCGAACGGCCGCTGGGAAGCAAAGCGGGAACACTACTTCGTCGCCGAGAAATTCAACACATTGGAGAAGATCGAAGGTTGGACCAATATTTTTGGTTTGGTTATGTGCGGACCTCAATGCAGGCTAAAACTAACCGAAGTACACCAACAAACCACTATGCCTAAGACAAGAAGCTTGTAAAATCATTAAAAACAATACTTTATATACAAATTTATAGATTAAATCTATGTTTTAAGAACTTTTTGAATCTCTCCAAATAATTACGTAACACTTGCGACCCATTTCCCCCGATTAAGTAGTAAAAATGAATTATACAGCAAAAAACAGTTTTATTAATTTTACTTATATCACATAATAAAATTTATTATAATTTAAATCAGATTTCGATAGTGATGCTGACTACAACATATCATAAGATTGGGGACAATTTTTTTAGTAAGGAATGATGTGTAGACGAGGATATTTCTAAGAAGCCATCGTAGTTGCATGGGCGAGATTCTCTGCCTGGAGGCTGCATGCACCTCTTTAATTACATTCTAGAATTTAGATCAGTTTTACAAGTTATGTTTTCTTTGTTATTTAAGGTCGCATCAACTGTCGTGCAACGGTATGGTAACTATGAGGATGACACGATATGGTGATGATAGGTGTGTGAAAGGACGAACACAATACAGCCATGCCCGAGGCGGAACTCGCACCCGAGATCCTTCGGTCCGAGATCGCTACGGCACTACTGCCTTAGCGATCTCGGACATCCGGACAGGCCAACTTATGTTTTAATTTTTTAAATTTATATTTACTATCTAATTTGTTAATATTTTCGTGTTTCGTATACCAATGAATAAAAAAAATATTTCAGAAAATATTGAACAATTTAAATAAATATCAAAGTTACAAAACACTAAACTTTATCCCTACAACTATGTGAAGCATCGAAACCTTGATTTAAACCTACTCACCTTCTTCCCAAACATTAAAAACTTCCCATATTTCGTGTACGTTCTTACAATTTTACATTGTGCCATCTAATCTACAAACTTTGTTAAGAAAATCAAAAATTAATAACAGAATATTTCTTGTCTTTTTTACTAGGACGTTACAAATGTACATGTAATTTCATTTCCACTCCACGTAAAAGCTACGCATATTAAACATCCATTAGATGGTTCAATGGATTCGTTTTGCTTGAAGTATTGTCCCACATTTCGTACTCCATGGTTCATTTCATCGTTCGTGTATTTGTTTTAGCAACCCACTGACTTACTAAATAGGCTCCACATTCCATGAATATTCAAATCAAACGTAACATCACTACGAAATATCTGTATTTCTATTATTGGTAATCCATTAAACTCAATGAAACGAAAGAAACTACGTTTTCATTTTCAATAGATATTGCTATGTGTAATTTCCCTCCTGTATAAATTAAATTATTGTAATTGAGTAATTTTTATCAACATTTATGATTAGAATATAACATTTTGTGCACTGCACATTATGACACTGTGCATTATTGTATTAATATACGTATAGCTATTTATAAGCACAGTGGACACTTTTAGAAATCTAGGTTTCAAGATACAGTAAAACGAATTTCTTAAAATATATTTTCATGTTTTAACCAAAAGTACATCAGTGCATGTACAAAAAGTTCATACTGCAGAAATATTACCACAATTCTCAATTCAGGTATAATTAATACGCCAACATGTAATGTGTAAAAAGTTAAAAATGTAATTTTATGCCTGATATGAATGTTTTGTGCAGCTTCTCCCACAACATCGCACTCGCAAACAGAATGGCAGCATTGAATTGCATGCAAGACAAAAAGTTTCCTGGTAATCGAGGTAAACAGGACCTATTCATACAATGTTTTATTCACATACATTTTAGGTCATAGAAGAGGCACTTTTTGCCCCGTTAGTTAAGTTACAGAAGCGATAAAATGTCTAACAATCCATCAGTCAAAGACAACCGAAAATGCGTAGCAGTACAAATCCTTTACGAGTGCAACACAAATTATTTCAAATATTACACAAAATTATAATCTTTACATAATTTTTGATCATACGCTACTCTCTTATTTAATTATTTATTCAAACACAAATTCAAAAAGAACAATGTAATCTATAAAATCTATTATTAACATTGTTAGAAACAAAATAGCGAAATTTCTTCCTCCTATTACGCATTAATATTCGATCAACGAGTAATAGCTGCTACTTCTCTCTCATTGCTCTGGTCGCTCTTTAGAACCTTTGTAAGTTCAAAGATTGTATTCCTATCTCTCATAACAGACGGCAAATACTGAGAAAAAGAAACTAAAATGCTAATTTAGTTACCAGAATAATAGATGATGTTTATATTTCAACATCTTATAGCTGATGGTCATGAAGATGCCTGAAATGTTATCACACCGGTGGATGTTTTTGTTTTGACTCATGATGACACCACCTTTTCTGGCACTACAATCCCACGGGTTTTGTATTCACCTTTTACATCTATGCAGTACTTCACAATACTACAGATATTTTGTGAATAACTAGTGACCTGAAGTAGCAAAAATGCTGTCGAGCAGCACCACTTTAAATTGTTTTCAAACCCACACTTCTCGCACACTGGTGAAGAATCATAAATATAATACTCTAGTATAACTCCATATTAATTGTTTTTACAAAAAGAGTCTCATGAATACTGCAAGAACGTAGTATAGTAAATATTCAGTACAACAGTTCTTATAATACCAAGAAATATGAAAAAATACTTGCTGTTTCATAACACGGCACATAAATAGTGAATATGGGGGGCAGCTTCTATCTTGGGACCCTGTTGTTGCATGACGTCATTTATATCGTAAGCAGTGAAGCATTAAAAATGAGAATTCAGTCGTCACGCGCAGTATGAGAAAAAGCAAATTAACACAATCAAATATTTGCCCTTTTTGGTAAAAACGAGGCTGTTTAATCATTTTTTGGATTTTTTGCTCAGTGTCTAGGTATCTAAAAAAATCATCGACATCTCTCACATGGCCCGAGGCTACACGGTTTCTTTCAATTTTTTCCAACATCGGAAATTAGTAATTTGGTCTCTTGTTAATGCTTCAAGATTATATAGATTAGTGAAGGATTATTTGGGATTCCAGACAGCCCATCACTCCTCACCCTGGACCACGCTGTAAGAAATACCTTACACCGTGATTCGGATGGACCAGGGAAAAAATGTTACTGATACTGGATGGCCCGTTATTCTAAGTTACGATCCGCATCCACTTGCCAAGCACCCACCTGGAGGCGACTGAAATTCTTGGCTGTTGCCAACAATCTAACTGTCGGATATCTGAAACCATTGATTATCCGGTGTATCAGGCTTCAGTTGTGGACTTTCAAACTCTTTTCGATGACGCATCCGATTTAAGTAAACATTATCGTGTATTATTTTCAGAGCAGGTGGTAATAACGTTTGTTAAACTATACCTTGAAAATACTGCTGTATAAAGCAACATAGCTTTGGTAACACTGTGTACAGGAACACAAATAACATACTACTACTGATTTTCTCATTTTGCATTTGCAATTTTAACGAAACGAGGACCATTCAACTGTGTTTCTTACCCTAATTTTTTTTATTGAGGCTGCCTGTAAAGCCTGCTCTTGTATAAGAATGAATCAGAGGGCCTCTTGGGTGTACTTGTAGTGTCTAGACGAGTCTCTTATATTTACCGCAATCGCAGTTGATATCTCCCAGTTATGATATCTAGTTTGAATGGGATGTCACCGGATGCGTTTAATGTTGCCGAGCAACTTTATTTACAACGGGGGTTCACGGCACCCTGGCGATTTTACAACTTTCGAAAATCCAAAGGCCCCGACCGAGAGAGAACCCACACGTAAGCGCTCCGCCACCTTCGTCCCAGCGAAGCGGCTCTCTCGCTGAGAATCATCGCGACGATTGTGTGCGCAAACAAGTCCCTTCAGAAAGGAACGCGCCGCGCTGTGCAGCCACTAAACAAACGGAAGTCCGCGCCTCGGGCACAAAGCGCGCAGCGACTCGAGGGCTTAATTGAGCCCCTCCCTCGCTTGTCGCGTGCCGCCCCCCCCCCGCCTTCCAGATGCTGGAGACGCGGCCGAGTGACGCAGAGAGCTCCCGAGGCGACGCAGTTTGACTCGAGGGGGACGAACGCTGCGTTTCACGTCACTCCCACTCCCGTCAGGAAAATGACACGAAGTGAAAAAGGTACTGGCTACCAAACATACTCACGAGTGCAAAGGGAAACTAGTTTAATATGGCGAGAAAGGATTCCTTACGTTTATAACACTTCTTCTCCTCCTTTTTCTTGGGTCATTCCCATCTGATATTTGGCTTCACCGGGATGTTCTGAGATGAGTAGTTTCAAAGTTATAAATTTTACTTTTTTAAAAATTGTTTTCTGTTTACTTCCATCATCTCATTGTGCAAACATGAAACGGTACCAGAGAGAGCCTAGGCTAGGCCTTTCGTCCAGAGGAAGGTCGCAGAATGGTGGCCGCAACGTTGGCACCCGTGCCTAGGACGCGGCGTCTCCCGGATAGCCAAGCTAGCAACCCCAGGTAACGGTATCCTCAACAAGTGAGAAACTGAACAATTTATAATAAGACATAGGATTAAATAGTGATACTCATAACAGATCTGTTCACAAACACGCAGAATCGCAGTTCACGCACATCGCAGAACAGAATTTTCGATACGCAACAAAACGCATGGTTTTGAGAATCACTGATATGTTAATGAAGGCGTACTTAATTTAAAATAGCGGGGGAAAATTGCAAATTTAAAAAAATGTGCCTTCGAAAACATTAATTCGAAGGGGGGAAGTAATAATTTCCTGAGCAATTTCGTGATATGTGCTTCGGCACTTCCCGGCTAAGCGTGGAAAGAAATGGAAAACTATTCACTTCCACAAACTCGCCACACCATGAGCGTTTTATTACTTTATGTTTCCAGGCGCGTCAACTGCTGTTATCCGTGAATACAGTGCATGTTATTTCCAGAAAGGTGTGGTGTTCTTCCCTCGCTGGAAAGTCAAACCCGGCACCGACCTAAACGTCGGTGTGTGTGGGGTGTGCCTGACCGAGGGGCAACGCCCCAGCCGGTACAAGCTCACGTTCTTTCAAGATTTTCCAAAAAAAGAAAATTGTATGCTCACAAAAAAAAGCAGAAACTGGAAATCGGGAATTTTACTTGATTACGCAGCTAAAAGAAAGAGTTCAAAGAGCAATATATGTAATTGACGATTGCTTCCATGTATTGACAACAATTATCAACTTATGAAACAAAATACCTTCATTTGTTCATATCAGAGGCCCTTATTTCTGAGCCGCCCTCGGCGAATATGTGCGCCAGTGTAGCCGTCAATTGAAGCACAAACTGTCTCCGGCGCTGCGTAACTTTCATGGCGCAAAACGAAAACTGACAGGATCATTAGTTTCCAATACAGCAAGTGCAGCAGGGGCAACGGGGCATTGTTAATGAAAGGCCACATTGGCCGTTGTGTGCGGAAGAGGGTGTTCGTCCGCGGGAGCAGGGAAGGGGAGCGTGCGGATTTACTACAGCAGGGTTTTCGAGAGCAGATGGGTGGAGCGGGGACAGGGCGGGGGGGGT
>BOPP01000036.1:1234989-1247142 GCA_017312745.1 Gryllus bimaculatus
ATATATATATATGTGTGTGTGTGTGTGTGTGTGTGTGTGTGTGTCTGTGTATTACCGCGCCTAAACGTAACTACCTCTATCTGATGCTAACACCATGTGATACGCACATGTAACTTGTACATCCATTAGGGGACCCTAACAGACTCCCCACCTATCGCATCAAAGTTAGAATATATCGGCCATGTTACTTATTGCATTGCACAAGTGCATCTTGTGCTTCAATAGCTGTTGTACATCGCTGTTAGACCTGTATTATAGAAACAAAGCCATACCATGCGTAGAAACGGTGACTCTACCGTGCTAAGGCTCGAACTACGCGCACCCGGTCTTATCCGTGCTCACACAAATTGCAAAGGCAAAGAAATGAAGACGAAGATTGAACAATTAGTTTCAAACGTGTCAAACGGTGTATTAAGATTGTACACCGTCCTAAAACAAACACCGTCCATGCCGGATTAGGATTGGTACGGGCGAGCAAATATTTAAAGACCATGCGCCTCTAGAAATTAAAAGAAGATGGTTGAAATGTGCTACATTTCAGTTGGGAGAACTTCATCATACCGCAAAACACGATGGATGATAACCGGTACGTTAGTTGCTACTTCCTTAGTCCCGTTAGTGTAGTGAATATTTGTATTGCAAAAGATGGCGGTGTTCCTCTCCTGCTGGATTGTGAGATCTGGCGCCGACCTACACATCAGCATACGAGGAATTTTTATTTTTAAGCTTCAATCTCTCAACTGGTCTCTTGACATGTGTGGTTGTGTAGTGGCCTTAGATTTTACCTCACGATTTTACTTAGTAGATTTTACCTCTCGAGAAATGAAGGAACGGCTGAGGAATATTTCTCAAGCAACTTAGACAAGTACTTTACTAGTCTACATTCGATTCGATTTCTTAATTGATTGGTAAAGAAGGAATCGTCAAGTAGCCTGCCTCTCGAAAACTAATGAAGACCATAATCAGTTACGGAAATCAAGATTTTTTTTACCATCCATATAAGCGCGCGAATATACAAAGTTAATTGTTTACTATGTACTCATTCACAGTGAAAAAATGATGATGAAGACATGATTAAATATACAGACTAGTCCTAGAGGACTTCGACAGCTCATGCATCATTATTTTGAAGGCAGTGCCACTGAGATCCTGAAATTCTGGGGCCGCATTGAACTGAGCACGGCTGATGGAACGGCTGCGTGTCGTATCACAAGGATCATGAGCCGGTGAAATCCGGGTCGCGGTGATGGGATTCAAAGTGACGTGTGGTGGAGCGACGACAGGACAAGAAGGTTGAACGCGGGAGAGGTGACACGAAGGGGGAAGATATGAGGTGGAAGAGTAGCGAGGCGAGAAGGTGGCGGTGTGGTCATGTGAATGGGTTGCAGGATGAGGGGGTGGCGGGGTGTTGAGTGGTAAACTGGGATGGAGAGAATGCAGGACGGCTGTGTAATAGTGTGGAATGGCGAGTGGCGTGGCGGGTCGTGGTGAATTCGCATGGAGGCGGGGAGCTGACGCCACGTGATAGAGGAGTGGATTGGAAGGGAACTGGCGGAGCGGCGAGGTTGCACGGAGGAGGCGACAGTGAATGTCCTCATAAAAAAGGCTGCGGATGTCGTTATCGGGTTGAGCCGGACGAAAGAGACAAGGGGTATTGTACTCTGCTGGCACCGAAGGAGACGTGCGGGATAAAGAAAGAGGATGGGAATGGAGGGGAAAGCGAAGCATCATTGATAGAATGAGCCAATGATGTGCTGGGGTGGAACCCAAGAGGGCGAGCGAATTTACACGAAGTCACATAGTGAATAAAAAATATATTAATGGGTCTAAATTATAGCCTGTATGATTGCCACTGAAAGAGAAAGCATACACCTCTAGTGTAGCACACTTTGTTTCGTGACCTGTGCATATTTTCTCAAATATTTTTTCTGACAATTGATTTTTTAATTTTGTTCAATTGTAAATGAAAATTTTTCGTACGCCGTAAAAGCTTAATTTTTTTATTTCCGTCATATCCTAGATACGTTTACAAACAACTAAAAAACATCTAAACTTTTTTAATGGAAATGAATAAGCGATTTTGAAATGTTCACAAACTCTCTCCACTAGCTTATAGAAGAATTAAGGTTGGTGACTATGGTGAGACCATAGTTGACGCTTTTTTCCAAATAATAACTGTGAAAGTTCTAGTGCATAACAATAAAACTTACTTTCAAAGCATGAGAAAACATAAACGTGACTTTTCCACAACAATTTCCGTGTCTAGTTTATACTCAAAAGCCAACAATCCGTAAGGAAAACAAACTAGTTTCAAATTATGAACTGTGAAAATACCATAATCACAATGTAAAAAACTTTAATACTTTACAAAGCCGCAGCGCAGATTAGGGGCTGGTGGTATCATCGGTATGGTATCATCGGTATTAATATCCACCTAAGGGTTGTGTAGTTAGATCCACAGCGCATTGCCTCCTCCCGTAGATCTCCGAGTCGAGGAAGGGGCTGCAGGAAGGACTAGATTGGAACTTTGGCCGCGACAGGGCGGAGAAGTGAAGCGAGCAAGGCCAAAGCTGACAGTGGTGACAAGGCGAGAGAAGATTCGATGCGATCACGTTGTCGAGGAAGAAGGGGGCAGCGAGGGCGGAAGATGGGGGTCGATTGATTGTTACGTGCTTGTCCACTGGCTATTGTAATTACCCCTGTAGTTATAGTGAATGTTTTATACCGACAAGAGGCGGTGTTTCTTCCTTCCTGGATGGTAAGATCTGTATACCTTGACATACATGTTGGCTTGCGGGAAACCCTCCAGGTATCTCCCAGTGGAACGCTGCCCCCAGCCGGGAGAAGTTTTAAGCCCCCGACTGGTCTCTTGGTGTGTGATATTGTAGTGCTTGTAAGTGTAGATGTGTACGGCACAGAGGTTAGGACAGGAAATGAGAAGGAAAGAAGGCAAGATCACGCGCGGGCATACTGTTAATACGCGGGGATTACTGTGGCGAGGGCAGTGCAGGCGGCGCGAGCTGTGTCGCGGGCTGCGGAGAGGGTTGCCGGGGGCGGCGAGGGGCGGGCGAGGGGGGCGGCGAGGGGGCGGCGAGGGGGCGGCGAGGGGCCGGCGAAGGTGGCGGCGAGAGGCGGACGGGGGCGGCGAAGAGTGGGCGGCGAGGGCGGCAGAGGGGGCGCGAGGGCTTGTATTTGAGATCGTGAACGGCGAAGTGTGCAAGGGGTGGCGAGGGAGGCGAGGACGGCGAGGGCGACAAGGACGGCGAGGGCGCCGAGGACGGCGAGGGCGCCGAGGACGGCGAGGGCGTCGAGGACGGCGAGGGCGCCGAGGACGGCGAAGGGGTTGAGAGGGTGGTGAGGGCGGCCCATGGAGCCCCAGGCGAGGTCGCCGGCGAGAGCGGCGAGGACGCGCGGTCGTAAACCGTCGCCGTGGGGCTCGTAAAGCGGCGCTGTTAATCATGAGGGGCGCGTGATGGCGCCGCCTGACCCGACGCTGTTCGAACTCCGGCCCTTTCCCCTCCGCACGGCCACCTGCCCACGGCGCCGGCGCAGGTGGGGCTCGGAGGGGCGGGGGACACGAGGGAGTTGGGAAGGCAAGTACGTACGGCAGCATTCAAAATAGCAATTTTTAAACACTTTAGTTCTAGTAACATCCCATTCGATTATCAGAAGAGCTCACCACGAAAAAATTGTAGTTCCTCCGAGGACATTCTGCTCGTCGCGCAGTCTTAGATATCAATAGACTAAGTATCAAGAACACCACCTTGCCGATGGTGTTGTTGAATCGTTGTGGAGGGGGGATACGCAACAGGTCCGATGTTTGGATCCAAGGATCGGCATAAGGAATTGGGGGAAGGCAACGTGCGCGATCTCTCTCTTGTAGAAAAAAGGTACTGATACGGCATCTGCATGGAACTGATGACAGGAAACCATCGAGATGATCGATCAGAGCGACCCGCCTGTAGAATACTCCTCTAATATGTGATAAAATGTTAATATTGTTTTCAAATACTCTATATTATCATTCAACTGTAATAAATGTGGTTGTCAAAAGCCAGGTGGAAGCTTTGTATGCGTAAAATCCTGAACATAAGTAATTTAATGAATATTTTTCAGGAGCTCTTAACTCAAGAACATACCTAACGATGTCAAGAAAAATAGCACGCGTAAATGTATAGGCGTCGTATGAAAAAATACTACTTTAATATGTATAATATGCACTTCGGAAATTCAGAATGAATTCTATAAAAAATAACCTTACGCCCAAATATTTTGACATTTAATCACTTTCTCTTCAAATAGTTCTTCAGATGCACACACGCACGCACACACACACACACACACACACACGAGATTTCAGAGAAGCATTAACACTACTCACAACCTAACCAAAAAAACCTCTTGAATTACATTGATGCCATGTTAACTTGCCTATTCCTCATCCTTACGGTTTTTTTGATCGACTGCCTTCTCTTTTTGTCTCTTTTGAGTCAACAATTAAATTAACGGTTCATTAAACTAACTTCCAATTACTAGGAAAAAATACATTTGTTTTATTTGTATGAACTTTTTTCGTTCACTGATAATATGCGAGTAGCCTTTCGTATGACATTCCATTTTCACAAATGAACCTACAACAGATTGAAAATGTTCAGTATTCACCCGTATGAAAATATCAATTATACTTATCTCTTAAATTAACTTTCTGTTCTCTAATCACATTCATCAGTCAATCAAATGCTTTCTACATTTATTCTTCAACCATAATCAAGCGGATTTCTCACACACAGCTTAAATTTTTCTCAAGAGTGAACAATAATGTGACGGAAAATGTAACAAGAAAATCGCGGATACAATTCAAATAAATTACGAATTTTAGAACCACTATCGTATTCCGTCACGTTTTTGTAAATATTTATTACAGTGTGCACTTGATAATTCACTTAATGTTCCAACACATTTTCCACACAGAGTAAGCTACTGCGAGCAGCAAGAGCGATACAAGCGACTGTGCCGGTGAAAGACATCAAATCCGATCGATCCACTGAATTAATCACGAAGCTGAGGAACCATTCTCTGGAAATCAATACCTGTTTCAAAGGCAACGCACTGGGAACAAAAAGACCTGACTTTCACTTTCCCGGAGGAATGGAAAAGTTCCACGCAAGTTCTGGAAACTTTGTGATTAGCGAAATAGCCTGATAAATGTGGCCTGCTTTAGCCAGGTCACACTGTACGAAAAAACATGAATTGTGTTGATATTGATATTCGTCCAGCATCTAAAGGAATAGGTTTTCATATAGCAAATAAATTGTATTTTTGCTACTCACAGAAAAAGTTAAAGATTACTGACAAGAAGAATATTCCATTCTCTTGCAAGGCAGAAATCACTCAGATTGCAAAATCAAACGACTTCACATCAACTGCCACGCAATTTTGGTTACTTCGGGAAACTAAATACCATATCGATTCATTTCTCATAACGTATTCTGTCAAACTTACTTTCCCTTTCTCCATTAATACTATTTCTCTCTCTCCTCTCCCTTTCCTTTTCGTTTTTCATCTTTCCCCCTCTTTTCCTGTTTATCTTTCTCCCTATCTTAATCTCCCATTTTCTCTCTTTCTCTGTCTAACTTCCACTCCCACTTTCCTTCTTTGTCCCTCTACCATTCCCAATTTCTCTCTTTCTCTGTCCTCTTTCTCACGTTAAAAATAAAAAGAACTTGCACTATCGTGCCCTGTAAGCTGCTCATATCAGTCCCTGATATCAGACCCTGATCAAATGTGTGTTGATAATGATAGTCTGATAATAATTTCATTTGAAAATCCCACAACTGAGCGTCATAATTTCTACAACACAAAAATACCATCGTGCCGTCTTCTTATAACGCATAGTTACAGTTAAAATATTAAAAAATCATACAAAAATGTGTGTAAATAAAAATACTTTCACAAACTTCTAGAATATCTTCATCCCAATTAAAATATTTTAAAAATAAGCGAAAAACGACACTAAGAGTATTTCATAATTTGTAATAATAAAATATTGTAATAATTTGTCCACACACTGGATGAATACATTAAAACAGAGAATTTCTCTCGGAAGGTACTACACCTTTGTGCAAGGCATATCAAAGGCACGGTTAGCGGCCAAAGTCGATAATGCCCCTTAGAGAATGACTAGAGAGATGAGACGATAGAGGCGAAAGAGACTCAGATACCCCCATATTGTGGAAGGGATAGGGACGAATTAGAAGCCAAGACAAAGGGCGTAATACAGCCACTGCTCTTCGCTATTGGAGCTATTGATCGGTGCCCATGAGCGTGGCCTTGGCTCATCTCGGACGGCACTTAGTTGGACCAGATGGAGCTTTCTCACCGTGCCATAAGCCAAAAATAAACCCCCACTCTCGCCTAATGTAATCGGTGCACAAAAAAAGTGTCGTCTCAAAAATCGTTATTTCTACGCAAGGTAAGAAATGGCATGTTTGAAAAGAATATCTTTCTCCTACTAAGAATCACTAAGATAGATAACAAAAAAGTAGATTTACAGAAATTTATCTTTTGCTGCGAAATGAACGGTTCGTCAAATGCAAATTAACAACTCCTGCAAAATGACTCGTTTTGAGGTACGCTGCTTTCCTTGTCTCCCGATGACATCCCTCCAACGTCCTTCCGTTTCCACCTCCGCCATCCTATTTTCCTCCAAAAACCAGCATGCCACTGGGCGAGCCGCTAGCGACAAAAACTTAAGGCGGCTCAAGGTCATCAATAAGGTCAGTGTCCTCCGCCGTCTCCATCGCCTCCGCAGCCAAAGCCGCATTTCCGCTCCTAGCACTACGCCTTGGGCTTTTAGCCCCGCTGTCTAACATCCCACGCGCCGCTGCTGAGTAAAGACCGTTGAGGTTTCAGGTCGCGGGCTCTCGGGATAAGATGATTAATGCAATGGAGGGGGAGAAGTGGAATGAGAGGGAGAACAACTGAGGGCGCACCGACGCAACTACCCGTATACCCGTTTTGTTCACCTCAAAATCCAGAAGGATCGATTTGGATTTGATTCTCATCGTTGCGATCGCAAGTGAGCAAACAGACTCACCACAACACTTTGGGCAGGCTTTGTTCTCTTTTGTTATTCCGTTATATAGATACACTCGTTCTACAATATGTTTTTGTTAGTTCGTATTCTGAAATAAGTATATGCGTCGTCATTGCCAACAATATTATTTATTAAAAAATCAGCTTTCGATGGCTTAGCCATCATCATCGAAAGCTGCTTTTTTAATAAATATATGCGTCGTCATTGCCATTATTTATTAAAAAAGGCTTAGCCATCATCATCGAAAGCTGCCTTTTTAATAAATAGTATTGTTGGCAATGACGACGCATATAATTATTTCATTAGAAATGCCTACGATAACTCACAACAACACCTATATTTCGTATGCTGTAGGAACAGCATAATACACAACTTAATATTAGTTCTTATTCCTTAACGAATTGATATATATGCAAAGGGTCTGCAAATGTTCTGCGTAGCTACGTTCAGTTGCTAACGAGTTGGGAATACAAGTCTAATAATCCAGTTTCTACTCATGAACAAACATGTCATTACTTCGTAAGCAAGTTTTCTATTTTAAGGTGTGTGTACGCGTGTGAGAGAGAGGTTGCGTGTATTCTCGAAAAACCACCTTAGCTTTGCGCCGCATACATATTTAAGGAATACTTTCAGAAATTCAGATTGACAAGGCTTAGTACATGTCGTGTACTCTTGAGTTGTCTTCTCAACTTCTCCTCGGAACAACAGTCATCATTAATTCACACGGGTGCCTATCTCAAGGGACTCCATCGCATGTTGCGCCTTCAGAGCTGCAAACTTTCACCATTGTTGCCACAACACGTCACCACCGCTCAAAATGATCTTACCAACAAACAAATAATATAAATTAATATCTCAAAAATAAAAGTTAGTTATTTTTTGAAAACGAGATTGTGGTAAGTGGTCATTTGAATTTCCTTTCAGCAAAACAGTAATCATTAACTCACACGCAGGTGAAATACGTCACCATCATCAGACAATCACGATTATACCAAAAGAAACACCATTGCCAGTTTCATGAACAGAGCTGCGACCAGGTAACAACGCCCACCACAATCACTAAGGCAAGTTTCGAGATTCACAAACCACACTCGGTATAACTCCTCAAAAATTATGCTGTCCTAATGTGAATATAATATATTTTTCAAATTTAGAATTCATATAGAAAACGTTTGTTGGTATGGTTTTGTATCATACGGTTTACTCATTTCCGTTTTTCACACTGTTGTAAAATATAGGATATCGTCCCCACTGAGACTTCACTTTAGGGTAATTATTTGTTTCTTCCACAAGGATCCCTTAACAATTACCTCGCAAGAAAGTTTTGGTCACACTTTCGTCGGTATGGTGTGTGCAAGAGAAAAGGAGAGGGCAAGGATGAGGAAAGAAAGATCGTGCGCTGGCCTTTGCCCGTTTGTGATCGAAAAACTAACAATCAGAGCATCCGACCGCTAGAGTAGACAGTGGCTGACTTCACACATAGTGTTGAATATCAATACTCGCTATCATTCAAACTCTAAAACCTAACGAAGGCAATAATGGTTGAAATCAAAATCTCAGTTGGTGGGATATTCAAACCCCCAACCTTGGTGTTACGGGTACTTGTGCTCAGTGCTCCAATCCCTGTTCCACCAGATCAGCTTGACAAGGTTTCGGGAGTGACGTATCTTTTCAACATCACCTAGGTACAACGGACATCGCTAATTCATTGGGATGTCTATCATAAGGAACGCAATCACACATCCCTCCTGGAAGCGCTGCAAACCGCTACCAAACCTCCCTCACCCCGACAACGTCCACAACATCATCACCCCCAGTCCCGCCCCGTCACAGGTGCACCGCATTGTTAATTCAAAGCGACACGACGCACGAATCCGATACTAATGCGAAACCCAAGTGGCAGTGTTCGGCGCTGCAACGCCCCCCCCCCCGGCCCACACAGGGAGGCGGGTGCGATTGGAATAATAAAAATCGTGGGCGGTGATAGGTTGAAGCCACGGCGCGGCGATGCTGTTTCCGTCAGATTCCATTACGCCAGGCTTGGTCACACCGCGCTCCGCCGCACATCGCGAACGAGCGGGTGAATCCGGAGAGGGCAAACCGGCCGAGTTGGCTCAGGGCAACAAGTGCAACGTCTCTGGCCCGAAGGTCCTAGGGTTCGATTCCCGATGGTGGCGGATTTCCGACATTAGCTAATTAGCCGGGTCGAATTCAGTCGCTTTCCCGTAGAAGAATTCTAGGGGCCGGTTCCTCTGACAGGTGATCTCAGTACAGTGCACTACTGTGCACTAAATGCACATGAACTACACTATCATACATATTGGGAGACCAATTGCGAGTTTAGAGCTGACCCGGTTTAGGAGATGCCCCGCTAGAAGATATGCCTGGAGGGGGGAAACGCAGACGTAGAGGTGGACGCAGGATCTCAATTCCGGAGGAGGAGCACCGCATTCTTTTAAACATATGAGACTAATAACAATACCTGAAATCGTAGACTTCCGCGGCCAGAGTCATGTGCGTGATCTGGGCTGTACGGGTGTCGCCGCGTGTGTAGAGGTGCACGAGAAGAACAATAGGGATTTATTCAGAAGAGGTAGTTAGGGAAGGAATTGACGGCGCACACCTAGTTTCTGGCGTTCGGCTCTAAATACTTTTGTGAACAGCTTGCATTTGCTTTTCGATATGAATCTTGATGAAAATGAGCACGTATCTTTGAGGATTCATTAAAATCGGTGCATTTTCTTGCGAATTCCAAAAACTGGAAACTACTTTTAGATGCAATTTTAAGTAAATACAATATGTAATAATATATGTAGTAATAATGTGTATTAATGTAATTGGAACATTGAACGTATCTATATTCATACGGAAAATTTGACTATTTAAAGTAAGCTTATTTATACCATTTTTTCACTACTATTAATACAGAAAGTCTGTGGCTTATGAAACATTGCCTAATGTTCGAATGCTTAAACTCGAATAGTCAACATTAATTAAATAGCCTTGCGAAACAAAAAAATATTGCCATGAACTGTCTATACTCCCTGCGTACTGCCAACTACACCTCACAGCGGAATTCTGTCACACTTTGATTGAGTGCCTGAGTGAGAGGTTCTTTAATAATTTTTTAACGAAATTTCTTTGTAATGCGACAGTCATTTATCTGGAGAAAGGACTCAGGTTCAGCTACAATTCAAATCTTTTTTATTTCAGCAACCAAGAAAAATATGTACAAATTAATCCATAGCCTCAGGACACACACGTTTTAAAGGTTTTTGTAATTTGCGTAGAATAAAGGTATCATTATTGGTGAACGCGAATCCTTCTACACCATTTCTTTAAGTGATACGCGTACAATCTAAATGAACTTCTACGAGGAATTTTTGTTAACTACATTGCATTGAAAAAGTGAGAGCAGGAAATGGACATATTGTACTTCATTGGAAGAAGTCTACATCATTCCAAGAGATAAATAGTCGGCAATCTACGGAATTCTGACGTGAAGAAAATTGCCCTTTACAAGCGGCAAAAGCACGACGTTTTCGGGACGACATATAACGCATTCGCTTCCTACTATACCAGTCTCGAGTCGTACCCATTGTGTCACTTTTTTCTGTTCTAGACCACAAAAGTATGTAGACGAAATATTGTCACCAGCCTTATACGTAATTTTTGCGTAAGAAACTTCTTTCATTCTTTAATAATATATTTCGATAATAAGTATTTCCTATTAAATATTTGCCATTTTTTAAACAGAGTAATACGAATATTGAAAAAACCACGCTTCTAAAAGAAAATCAAATATGGTAAATTAGGTAAAACGATATCTCACTGAGGCGGATGTAAAACGGAAAATTAAACGAATCACAACATAGAGTATTATTAATAAATTAACATAAATTTGAAATACGCGGCTCAAAACCTCTTTGGCTCAGACGTAGACCTATTTAACAATTTCGATCAACGTCGCTGCCCTAATTATACCTATTGTCACTCGGATAATCAAATCTAAATCATGGGCATTCATTTTTATTACCCACCAAACGCTCACAACCAAAGTAATGGAAATCATCTGCACACGATAATTAACAGTCCTTACCGTATTAAATCGCTAGAGTTGATTCTTACTTCCATTGAAAGTCACAATGATAGGGTCGGTATCTTCATCATTCAAATACTGTGTTGTTGCACCTACAACAACATTTAACTAGAAATCTATAGGGCAGGAAAATAATAATAAGCGTTGAAAAAACCGTTTTTTGAGCTCTCGTCTCAAAGAAGTATATAGTTATTTCGCCCAAAGTACTTTCAGTTCTAATCAGTAGTTTCTTTAACGACGATTTGCCGGAGTTCTATTGCATGGCGGCGAACATTTCTTGTAATGAAATATTGCCAAGAACGTTATTCTAACTATATAATTAATTAATTAATGGTAAAAGAGTGTACGTGCAGGAGGGGTAGGCGAAAGTGTGCACTGAAAGAACAATACAAAAGAATTGCGGGCGTCAGAGCCTCCGGCAGCAGGTTTCTCCCCCGTGGGCGCGTTCAACCGTCTCCACAGCACGCAGGTGTTAATCATTTTCACGGGAAGGGGTGTAATATCGGAAAGCCCTTAAAAAGAGAGCCCGTGCATCAGCTTTGTGTAAGAACTTCATCCCCTTCGGAAGCAACCAATCAATATGCTCACCCTGTCGAGATAAATCTCTGCTTGGGACGCTACCTAACGAGTCAATTGGGTCTAACGCTACAATCATCAAGAGAGAAAGAAGTACATTGTAACGAAACTGTGCGATAAAAATACAGCGACACAAAATGACATCGGGGTGAACCGCGTAAGGGAGGATTTCTGCTACATTTTTTAGCTAACTAATATTTTTTAGCAACTTCTTCAAATAAAATACAATAAAAATCTATCACTATTATATAAAATGTAACTATCATTACATGTGTCGTGCGTGTATAAATATACAGGTGAACCAATTAAGTCATAACACCCCTTTTATCTCCTCATTCGTGAAAGATACGAAGATACTGTTTGGACAGTCCGTAACATAGAT
>BOPP01000036.1:1248804-1265240 GCA_017312745.1 Gryllus bimaculatus
TTTCATTTGAAAAAACAGAGTTGACCTCATATCCTTGTAATTTAAAATAGTACAGAACCGAAATGTGCTATTTTAAATTACTAAAAGAAATTTTTAATCAAGTAGCCCGTCTATGTTACGGACTGTCCAAACGGTATCTTCGTATCTTTCACGGATGAGGAGATAAAAGGGGTGATATGACTTAATTGGTTCATCCTGTATATACTATACCAAGTATACAAATAATGATATTATATTATAAAAATAGTACTATTCATTTACCTTCCATGAACTGCGAAAATACTGCGACTCAGAGTTAGCACGTAATTCACATACCTACAACAAAACGTACATTAATTATAACAAGTATCAAGTATATGCAGGTATATCAATACATGTAATGGTGTTTTCATTGCATATATAACGCAAATAGAATGTGTATCCATTTTTCAAGCCATGTGTCATCATAAAAATTCTTAATTACGTTATTGGAGAGGATGATAATTCATTGTCTCTTGTAAACACACACACACAAAAGAAATAAACACTATTAATTGTGAAGACATGATCAACTGGTATGACAGTAGTTCCTTAGATACATTGCTAACTAAAAACACTGTCAATGGCAGGAAACACACCACCCTGACACAAATTCAAAACATTACTGAAGTCATTAGATTAATATTCCTTCAGGCCCCGAACTTGAAATAATCATCCCACTAAAAAGCTCGGATTTTCATCACCTTTCAAAGAGAATTTTAATTTCTTTTGCCAACCCTTGCTAACTGACATTGCCAATATCTAAGAGCCAATTCCAACTGACTCCGTAAGTGGGATCTATATTTTAATTTATAAAAACTGGCAGGAACGGAATCCAGAAGAGAAAGAGGTATAAACACACAATCACATTATTGCACTTAACTGATCATCTCACATAAAAAATCACTCGTTCAACAAAAACACTAATTTCAATATTCGGTAAATTAAAAGTTATGCTACAGGATAACGTTAGAAACCATTCAGAGGAACATACGTATTAATGTCAATAGTTTGTCTTTCTCTACCCGCCTCCCCCACACGTCTACCGCGGACCCTTTGGCGATCTGCGAATCCCCGAGCATTCTCCACCTCTTCTACTCCTCTTTGTGTGTGGGAGCGAACGAGCGCGATAGCGAGAGGAAGCGAGAGGGAGCGAGTGATAGAGCGAGATCGAGCGAGCGAGAGAGTGAGAACGAGCGAGAGCGCGAGAGAGCGCGCGCGAGTGGGAGAGAGATTGTGAGAGAACGAGAGAGAAGGCAATAAACAGCGAGAGAGAGAGCGAGATAGAGAGATAGAGATAGGTAGATTGATAGGTAGGGAGAGAGAGAGAGAGAGAGAGAGAGAGAGAGAGAGAGAGAGAGAGAGAGAGTGGAGTGAGAGTTAGGATCACCGGCAAAGTTGCAATCCATGCATATAAATGTGATCTTCCATTATATTTTTGAAATTCTAGCTTTCTTCGTCCCTTCAATTAGTGGTCAGGGTGGTCAGAAAAGAGTTGCTCCTCGGATTTCCAGTAAAATGAAATTGACTATTTGATATTCTGTGCCAATTAATTCTGGCATCGACGTTTGTCTGTTTGGTAAAAGCTCTCGGCAAAATTAGAATGCTTACCTACACACAGTACCGACTTTTAAATGCTGTAACACAGATATGAGTGGCTGGCTCTTCAAAGTGCACCTCAAGTAACAAACATTTTTTCTCTTAAAAATATTATTTCCAACGTGAGGTAAGTTTGTAGGAGTTCAACTAGTCAAACAGACAGTGAAATACATTAGAATTTCAAAAGAAATAGTGTAATTATATCAAAAATGTAAACGCAATATCAATAGTGATTAAACGTAGTGAAATATTTTTCTTGCTGGTTGGATTTTTTTAAATAAATGTTTAGAAACCCAACGAAGCACCGTAAGGAACACTTGATAGCACACAGGAAAGATGTTGAAAACTTTTCCGTTACCAACAGAATTATTATGGAGTCGTAAAAGTTGCCTACGACAGTCTTTGGACTCTTTTTGCTAGGTGAGTAAAAGTTAAAAATAAATTATTGAGTAATAATACTTTTTATTACTTGATAGCTTAGGCAGTTATTAAACCAGTTACTGTTTTTACCATTGTTTACTTCTGTTTTTATTAATTTCACAATCTATTTATTATTAAGGTCGTGCGCTTATTGATGTGTCGTGCCATGTTGTTAAGTGGATTATAAAATGCGAAAGAAGTGAAGTGTCATTGAGTGGAGTGAAGTGAGTGTAATGTCATATGAAGTAGTTAGAAAATAGCGTGAATAATGCGTCAAAATATTGCATACTTTTAGAGTTTATATACACTTTTATACATTTAGAGTTATATTGTTAAACATTTAGAGTTAATGTTGTAAATATTTGTTATTATTATTGTTGTTATTATTATTACTACTCCAAAATATGTTTATATAATTGTATGTAAAGTATACTGTGTTGCCCCCAGGTTTAAAAACTACTTACAATAATAATAAATATTAGAAAGATTGTGGACTTAAATGCAAAATATTGAGGGGAAAATTTGAGGAAATACAAAACGAATGCAAATTAACCTACACAATATAAGGTCTTCTTAGAACACACCACACTTTTTGGCTTGGAATGTCATTCTTCAAAAAAAGCCAGTGATGAAAGAGCTAAAAAATTACCAAAGGTGTACATGGAAAATGCTTTAGCCGCAAGCCACTACCTCAATGTGTACCTTTGTTGCCGTGGCAACGCTACAACACACCGAAGGAGGTTCATTGGCAGAACTCAAGCAATTTAGGGGCCAAACCTGACCTTTGAAAAAAAAGTACTTTTGCTTGTTTACCTTGCTTCTTTGTTCTCCATTTTCTGGTGGCTCTCTAAGTAGCTTCATTAGTCCGGATGATTTGCGAATGTGGTTTGTCTTTCATCACTAATGAATTCATTATGAAATACATTTACCAATTAACAATCTACAAGAATCAAAGGGAAACTTTAACAAGAAGCTCAATAACTTTTCATTATTGCTTAATAATCCATACCTGGGAGTACAAAATACTGAAAAGGCAATATTTCTAAGTATTTCTACTGTTCTAATAAATGGAGTGCGTAAATAAATCCTCTTTTATTTTAAAAATAATGCTAGAGCTGAACTGTGAGTTGAGTCTTTTTTATTTCATTATATTTATACGTGCCACCTCGTACAAGTGAGTGTACATACTCTCTGATACAGTCGCGCATTACAATTGTGCATGATTCACAACTCCCAAACTGAAGCAAAAAGAACGGGCGATCCCTTTTTTATAGCGCGTTACTTTAATGGCAGTTTGATTGGTCACCCATTACACGATCGATTGCTTATCGCTCGCAGATACATCGCGTTGACAGTATCGACCGACTCATGTAAGCTGTCGCCCTCAGATGTTCTTTTGGTCGACTTGGCGAACGTCATGCCCGTTGAAGCTCTTCTGCCAAAGATTAATACTCGGTTGTAACGAGGGACAATCTGAAGTAAAAAAATCCGTGGTGTTGGATTTTTGCTTTCCTATTGCGACCCAAGCATATGGTCGTGGATCCTGATCATTTTATACCAAGGCATAGAATTCTTTTATTTGTGAATGTGAATAAACTTCCTCCTTAATCGTCTAACATCCTATAATTCCCCACGAGGTGAATGAGCTTTTTTAATTCCGAAGAAATCGTGCAAATGGGAGCAATAATAACCATGTATAGTCGAAAATGATCTTCAGTTAAATACTTTCCAAAAATATGAGCATGTCTGGAGATCTTACTTTAATCGTACTGTTGTTCGTAATACACCATAAAAATTTCAAACAATTGCAGTTGTCTGAAGTATTACAGAAGTATTTAAATACCACAGAAATACGTAAACGTAGTACGAAGGTTTCGAAGATAACACAAAATGATATAAAAGCTCTCACGTATCAATCATTTTGGTTTGCAAAGTGTTCATATTCTTCATACTGATTTCGATGTTTCAAAAAATCATTCTGTTAATTGCAAATTCTCGTTCTTTACTTTAATTTTAAAAACAGGTCGTATTTCAAAACTCCATTAGCGCTTCTTTTTTGCTGCTTCTTTTCCTTTTCTCTAATCTCTTATTTGATGTTTGATTTCATTAGAATCAACGACGTACTTTACTATCTATTCTTTTCATATCTTATGTCTGGTTATGTGCCTATGGGGTACACTGACGAAATTTCATTCTCGCAGCCGACACAGTGGAACATAACCTTCATGTGTGCACGGAGAATAAAACAACATTCCGGGTAAATTACGATGCATATTTAGCATTCGTATTCCCTAGTGTGGAAAAAGCACTGCAACCATATGCTCTGTGCAAAAACGCCGGGTATTCGTTTAACGTGTTTAGGACGTGATAAAGGTCAGGAGCAGAAAAAGGGCCGACATTATGCGCTCGCATCGCTATCGCTCGAAATAATGCCTTCCGCCTGGAAGACAGTGTCACACAGGTGCCTTTGGCTACATAACGCGAAGAATACTGGGAATCGTAGAAGAGGATAACATTTTCGGGCTCAGTTTGACAAGAAAGTCTTCGGGGGGAATTACTAAATATTTAGCGATGGCGAAAAATAAATGGCTTATGAAATTTAATGAGTAAGGAAATATATTTGAAATTTTTCTTGAGAGTAGGTTTTGTTAAGAATATTATGTATTTATTTATTTATTTTATTTCATGCAGGGTTAAATTGGAATCTTACTCACTTATTGAGTCCTTATTTTAGTATGTTTCTAAACTATAGGATCCTCAATATTGGTAAATGTGGTTATTTCAAAAATATGATTTAACTATAATTCAAATAATATCTCAAAATATTTTCCAATTCCAGTTGAATACGACAAAATTAGTTCCTCAATGAAATAGTGTTGAAATCGTAGGAAAATATAAACTTCATACAAAAAAGATGATCACAAGCACAGTAAAAACGGAAATGCAACGAATCTACAACGTGTCTTGATTATAAAATGTGCAAAGTACAGGTGTATGAAGTATTCGCAGGCAGCTATTTTATGCAGCCCCCGGCCATGAGAGAACCAGGAGAGGTAGATCAGTACATCAACTGATGTCACTGCAGTGCCTCTGACCGAGAGGTCGTATGTTCTAGTCCCGACGGTTGCAGGGTTTTCGACACTAACTTGTCAGCTACGTCGAATTCAGTCGCTGTTCGGAGGAGAATTCTAGAGACCGGCTGCTCTGATCGGTAGTTTTTCGTGGTTTCTCCCATCAACACCAAGGAAATGGTGGAGCAGTACCCTAACAAACGGGCCATAGAATCGCGCTCTCTCTCTCCTGCATTTTCCTTGACCTATTCCCCCCCTACACACATACATACACACTAACATGCACTACACTTGCGACACATGACGGGAGACCGGTCGGGAGTTTAGAGCTAGACATGGCCGGGACGGTTCCCATTGCTGGGAGATACCTGGTCACGGGAAACCCCACCAGCCGAAGCTAAGAGGGCGCCGGATCTCGCCATTTAGCGAGGCAAGAGAACATCCACCTCCCAAGGGAGTACATGCACTATACTTACGGGACTAATGACATCTGTAGTTGACGCGCCCGGAATCACTAACAACTAACCAACCAACCGTGTGAGAAGTGTCTATGTTTCCGTTAAATAATGTGACGTCGTGCCGTAGCGAGCAGTGGTTTGCACGCTGGCGCGCGCGAGCAGCTGGTGGACACAAATATTATAGACACAATACAGGACACTGAACTTTTCTCACATTCAATTTTCTCATGTTAATGGAAGACAAAGCCTCACTAGCGAACCTAGTGACATGACCTGAAAAATAGGCGACAAATTCAAATTTTAATTCATATACAATACTTTCTGAATCACTACAGAAAACGTAAGTAAAGTAAAAAAAATTCAAACTTTTTTTTTTACTTTCTACTTGATATCACAATGGTTATGACTGGCCGGCCCACTAGGGGTGCTAGCGTCAAATGTCGCAGAGTTCCATGTAATATCTCTGTAGGATTGGTGGCAACCAGCCAGAACAATAAGGGATAAACAGAAATAACCGGTCGCTACCTGCGGGATGCGCGAGGAACACGTGACTCGCGCGCCCCAGTGAACAAAATTGTGAGTCTTTGCACACGCCACGATATTTGAAGAGGTATGCAGGCCGGAGTCACTGGACGGGTACATGGCACAACGGATAATGTTGCGAGTCTGTGGACGGCCCGAAAGCCCCACCTCAGAAGGCGGGCTAGTACGCCATCATATTTAAGCGTGAGGAGTTTGCCGGTTCAAGGGTTTCGTTGGGTGGTGGAATCTACGCGCGAGAGTGATGCGGGTGTGATGGCCAATGCTTCCCTGCGGGTGGTCGCAAGTTTCGGCTGTGCCAGGTGTGGCTCGTGCCAGGGGACTTAAGAGGTTACGAGCGGCGCACGCTGCGTGTGTGTACGCTGCGGGTCTCAACAGCGTCGGTTGACTGAGGATGCTTGCTCCAGGGGTTAATGCTGCAGGGAGGGGCAGGGCTGAATTCATCACGCGTTTTGTAAATACTGTAGTTTTATTCAAGGGTAAAAAACATGTAAATAGAAATTCAGTGTCTGAGAAATTATCCAGACGCAGTCACGATATTCAGGAACTCAGGAAAATACAAAAACAATTAGTTTCTAATTTCTCTGAAAAAATGGAAATATCTGATCATGTTATTTAGCCTTTTCTCGTACTTACAGATAGTGTGTAACTGCTTACAACATAGCTAACGTCAGATGACAACTAGACTCCAATTTTAATATTAATTTTGTTTTTTTATTTTTTCTTGAGTCGTGTGCGAGCTGTTTGGAGAAATTCATTTTGGGCGTTTTTGCTGCTGCAGGTGAATGGTTTACAATTAAAAATGAAAAACAAAAACTCATATTGCACAAATAATGAGTTGACAATTTGTTTAATCTCGCAGGAACGAATTCTATTGACTCCGCGAAGAATCTCTCTGGAGATACTGCAGTTGCGAACCGGGAGAGTTCTATTGGCGCAGTAAATAAAAAATTAATCATCACACACATCATTCACATCACATCTAATTTATGATATAGAGTTTAATAATATAAGACACTTGAAGGGTATTTAGTATCGAGGAAGAGATTCACAATGCCTCTTATGATTTAAAAATCTTTTGAGATAGAACAGTTTTTTTTAATTCGCTTATTTCAATTATTCTCACAATGATTGTACTTTAGGTATCTGACATAATATTTAAAATTAAGGAAGTGTAAAATAATCGACATTAAAATACGATACTGAGGAATTGTCAAAGAAATACCAGGAATAAACTGACTTATAAAATGCAAAATTATCATAACTGAATATGACACTTTGAAATCTTCGAATCCCCATTTTTAACCATATATTCTGAGATTTGAAGCCCGTACAGTAGAAAATCAAATAATATTTCATCGTCTAAATTAATAAAAATTGACGATTTTCAGTTATTAAATTTAATTTGCAAAGCATTTATTAATAAATAACATTCATCCATTTATCATTACGATTAGTTTTGTAAATTTTTTGAAATGATTTTTTGAAAATGAATTTACCTTTTATATCGTTCTAGTTGAGTGTCTCGTCTTCTTATTCCAATTATCACACCACAAGTCACAAAGCTCCTCTAGAGATTAACAGCATATGCGCCGTATAGAGGATCTCCGACGATTATATCAATAGTGAGGGCCATACGAGGATAGGCGATAGACCCGTAACTAGACCATAAGGACAGGGAACGTGGACACGATAAGGCAGAATTGTGCGCGATCTGTGAGCCGTACTCTAGGGTGCTGCTCCGGCATCCGCCAGGAAGCGACCATGAAAACCACTCAGCAGATCAGACGGCCTTACGAAATAGATTCCGTTACCCACCACACGCACGCTGGACTTAAACACACGAAGCCAATCCCCGACATCCGGCGGGGATCGAACCCGCAACCTCCCAATCACCGGCACCCTCGAACCGTAGAGCGTTAACACGTTCGTCGCCACCAACGTTGGTAATTGGCGTGGCTTATATATACATACGAAAGCGTAGATCCCCCAGTGAGACTGCGGCCCTGGAGATGGTCTACTCCCTTCCGTCGGTCCGCCGCTCCGAATTTCGGTTCATCAGCATTAGCGCGCGCGGGCGACGCGGACCCCGAAGCATTACGCGGCGCCGGCCACGGGATCTCACTCGCTCTCCGCGGATCCCGATCGCTCCTCCCGCCGCACATCGGGCGAGCGAACGGCGCTGGGGATTCGCTCGCCCCGCACGCACTCGCGCTCATTAGGCGCGCGCCCTCGCGCAGCGGCGACGCGGCGGAGAGGTCGGAGGGGAGTAGGGGAGCAGGATTGCGGGCGGAAGAGGACGGTGGCGATAAAAGGTGTAAAGATTAAGAATGGGGCGGAGGAGGAACGCTGTAAGACAAAGTCAGCGGAAGACGAGATGAAAGCGAAAGATCATAAGGAATACGCGATGAGGACGGTGGAGGTAAAGACGCTTCGAGGCGAGGACGGTGCTGGTGAGGACGAAAGTGGGAGGGTGAAGACAATGTGGGGTTGGTGAGGACGGAGATGGTGAGGGCGATGTGGGGTGAGGAGATCAGGTGGGTGAGGACGATATAGGTGGTGAGGACGATGTGGTGAGACAGGATGTAGGCTTAGCTGCGCTGGTGGGTGAGGCACTGTGGAGGTGAGGATGGTGAGGGTGTGAACGGCGGGGGGTAGGACGGTGGGGGTTAGGACTGTTGGCGGGTGAGAACGGTGTGTGAAGGACGGTGCAGGAGATGGCGGTAGGAGGTGAAGGACAGTGGGTGTAAGGAAGGGTGGGTAGGACGGTGGGGGTGAGGACGTAGGGGGTGAGGACGGGGGGGTGAGGGACGGTGGGGGTGAGACAGTGGGGGCGAAGACGGTGTGGGTGGGAACGGGTGAGGATGCGTGAGGATATGTGGGGAGGATGTGGTAGGTGAGTGAGATGTGTGTGAGGGAGGATGGTAGGAAGTGAGGAAATGGTCTGATGAGGACAGAGTGCCAAGGCGTTTGCAGAGAGATCCGTGGGAAGTGAGGGGGAGTCGCAGAAGGTAACGTCAGTGAGAATGAAGACGATGGTAGCGAGAATTGTTTAGAGATCGTCAATGAAGGTGAGGATGATTTTGGAGAGGGTTCGGACCGTGCGGAGGGTAGCGAAATATTTTCAGTCCGAAGGTGTGAGTCGGCCGTCCAAGCGATCGGTGAAGAAATCTGGGTAGACAATAGAACAGGAGAGGAGTATGCAAGAAAAGTGACATGGAAGGTTGGTGTTAGCGGCAGTAGTAACAGGAGGCAGATCGATAGTAGGCGGCCTCAGACTTATTACAAGGTTCTATCTGATATTTTATCAAATATCAAGTAATAACATGTTCAAAATCACTAAGCCCAAGTCTACTACATAGTAAAATGTTTCAAATCAGTCTAGAAGAAAATCTATAAGGAACAAAAGGACGGATCCATTCGCTTTTTACGTATCTCTTTAGACACCACCAAACTTTCAGAAAGCTCTTCTGAAAATAAATTCCTCGCAAACAGATATAATCTTTACTTAGCAGGGCGAATGGCAGGAATATCACTTCAATCAAGTGAGATACGTGGTGGAACATTCGACGGTTCCTGCGGAAACGTGCTCTAATGAATAGATCCCTGGCTGACGTCTGTTATGGGCAGCCATTTGCTACGACAACAGCCACAGCGGGCCAATACTGAACGTAGAGTTATGATGCCCTACCGCGTCGTAAACGAAGTGGAGATTCGTAAGAAAGGTGCGAGTGAATTTGCGGTCATAGAAAATTCGTACTGAGCAGCAGGAATAGTAAAAGACTGCACATGTCAAGGACTCAGAAATGAGAAATACTTCCATTAGAGGTGAATTTTTGTTAAAAAATAGTGAAGTGCAGTAGATGTGTTACGTCACCAGGAATAATTTTGCACCAATTTCAATATTTTTTCAAGACAGAAAGGAGGACCACTTTACGCTTAAAAATCACACGTGAGAAATGAACAGTAAAATCTAGTTTTTGGTTTAGTATGTATAAAAACGAGCATAAAGCCACGATGCAGTGTGGTACGCAGATACCTACTCCAGTAGCTAGGAACGGTGATGAGTGGCAGACAGGAGAAAAACGAGGAAATTGGAAAACAAAATATTAGAAATTTGACGAAATAACAATAGAAACAAAAGTGAAAGACGAGAACTCGTCTTCGTGTATTAACTAATAGTACTAATGTGAATAGTAGTAATGTAATAGTATTAAGTGAACAGAAAGTTGTAGGGAGGTAGGGAAAGCCACTGTGTATTGAAGGAAAATGAAAAGGAAGAACAGAGTAGAGAACAGGCAATAACATTCCTACTTCCAAATTGACAGCTGGGCAAAAAAATAAAATCAAAATCAATTAACACAGTAACAGCAGCCAAAATATTTTCCTTACGACTTTAACATCCCCTCCCCATGAATATTGAACTAAGAACCTGTACAATGAGAACATTCACAACAAACCCATAAAATACCTAAACCTTTACTTGGACGCACACCTTTATTTGAAAAATCTCATAAATATAAATAATGCAATACACGCAAAAATTAAACGACACTCGACTAATTTAAAACAACAATCGACGGATCTGCTAAATTAATATACAATTCCGCTTTAATATTTTACAAAACTATCATACAACCACTACTATACGTGCCATCCCAGTATAGAGCAGCGTTGCCGAATCAAACACAAAAAAACTCATGTAGATCCTCAGCTCCCGCAGAAACTCTCCATGGTACACATAAGACGCACAACTTCACAAAGAAATCGAGTTAGAACCGTTAACCAATCTCATTTTTTATCCTAACACTTCTTCCAAAACCACCCAATATTTCCCAACTAATCTACCTAAGACTTTCCCAAATTTGAACACACAAAATCCCTTATCAATAACAAATTCCCTTCCCACATTTTCCTAAACAAATTCTTACATCTCGACCCAAATTAGAGCTATCTCTACCATCCAAATAGCAAATAAGATTATTGTAAGTAACTTTAAGTAGATTTGAGCAATCGTAACAAATGTAGAGTTTTGTATACACCGACCTTTGTGTGGTACAATTCTAAAGAATATAAATAAATTTAGATCACGTAGAACAGATTGTACAAGATGGTGCGGGCGGAGAGGATGTAGTGGGCAGCGAGGATGCCAAACCCGAAGAGGGCAGTGAGTGAACGAAGGCTGGAAACGTGACGTGCCGCAGTGGAACAACGCCCACGCTGCCAGGAGCACGCGGCGGAGATAGCAGGGGCACGGGGCGCCAGGTGCGGTGGCCGTCGGAGCCGGCGAACAATGGAGGCGGGGCGCGCGAGCTGGCGCGGGGGCGGGGGCGGGGCACCGGTGGCCGAATCAACGGCGAGGGCGACGGGTATTACTGATACCGACACAATGGCCGTCACCCGACAGCGCGCCGGCAACGGCAGACCCGACCCTGGCGGGCACAGCGGGTTGCAGCAGGGCACTGCAGATGGCAAGGCCCATTCACAATGCAAACAAATATAAGTAGGCGTTAACACAGAAGTTAGGACTACGTCCATAAGCGGTCTCATTCACATTGCGTTCGCACAAGCAAGAAGAAAGACGGTCACTTAAAAGCTTGCAAAGCTTCAAGCTTCTGTTCTTATGCTTAAGTAAGACATAAGAAATGAACAAATCAAAGTACGGTAACTAAAAATCGAGAATCGAAATAGTAACGTCGATAGACGAACTAACGCTATGCATGGACACAGTGGATACCTCGAAATCGATTCTCACATCCAACCAATAGTAAACTAGAATATCTCACAGCCAATAGAAAGTCTTATTTTGCTTACGTTTGTGTTAGACATTGTGAATACTTGTCTATTACTTATATTAATATTTACGCCTATGCGTTATGCTCATGTTTATGTTTGCATTGTGAATGGGACTTTATTCTGTTCTTGCACGAGTGCTTTCAACGAAGGTGGAGCGCTCGTTCGACGCAAATGTGTGATGGCGGGTTTTGCGATCATCTGCGTTGCCTGGTTGGAGATTATGTGAGATTATTGCTCAAATATATTCCGTTCATTGACTGCTTTAAAGAAAGGAAATCGTTATTCTTGCGTAAGGAAGGTCTAATGTTTGATATTTTTTTACATTCTCACCCTTTGTTTGTAAGAATCTTATTGCGTTAACGAAAAAGCGCATAAATGTTGTTCATATTTCCATGACAGTCACGAAGGATATTGCCAAAGCGATATTTTATTACATTACTCTACCACTCTACCAAAACAGATGTGAACACCACTTCATCAGGTAAGAATGAAGAATAAGTAAGAGTATTTTCAAAATCATATTTAATGCACAATATAATAAAATATTTCCTAAAATCATGTGATGTAACAATGCTCCTATTTAATGAACCAACTAAGGGTTATGATAAAATATACAATCAATTTTCTGAAATTAATAAATAATGAATTATTTGGTAACATTTGATGTAAAAAACACTTCAGTGGATTTCAATTACATTAAAAATGTAGGGCATACCTTACCTATTGAAACATTTGAGGGGTTCACAATAGTTAAGCTCTTGTGAAGGGCACTCTGAATTTTTTTTAAATGTGTAAATCAAGCTAATTATTTTGGCAACTCTAAAGGAAAGATGTGATAAAACAAATGCAAACTATGCAAACTATTGTAGTTCAGTATTGTGAAAATTTTTAATTATTTGTCTTCTCTTTGCTATCGTGTTTAAACAGTCATTTATCAAGTTGGTGGATGAGTGTAAATGAGTTACTCTCTGATAAATAAGAGCACTGACATATGTTCCTGTTCAGTTATTTGATATTTAATGTACAAAGAGAAACAATGTTAATCAATTATTACTAGGATACTAATTCGGTGCATTACTAAGGTATATCGTTTTACGAATATTCATCTTCTACAACGTGCTATACACTACTATGCCTAAGGATTTTTGTCAGCCAATATTTGGAGGAAAGTTGGGTAGAACAATACCAAAATAAGAAATATTTTATTCTCTCTCATACCTTTAATTAGAAGAAGAAAATTAAAAGGAAAAAGTGTGTAACTTTTTTGAGTTTGTTTCTACGTTACAATACCGAAAGAAAATTAATATTTGTTAAAGAATCAAAATGGTTGCAAAGAAAATACGAATAATAATGAAATATAGTTTCAATATATCCTTACTTATATCAAACTCTTTAAAATAAAATAATATAAATATTCAAACGTTTCTGTAGCTTGACGTAAGCCAATTGATTCTTTATCTTAACAGCAATTCCCGTGATACATCATACCACTGACTGAAAATAAGTACAGAAAAGCCAAAAACACGTCATAACAGCGAGCCATATACGATACTTAATTATTACAGTAACATTGCCAATAATAAATATTTATATCCATTTTATATTTCAACTTACAATAAAATTAAATTCTTTGGAATTACTACCCATGAGTTACCAAATGCAAGGGTTAGCAATACAAAACTCTTATTTTCATTGCAGATTACGCATACATATTTCTTTCAAAACTTCGTTTCACATAAGTAAATAAACGTATTTTGTGCAACTAAAGCCAGTAATCAAATAGTTAAACCTAATGTTCAAATAAAAGTTTTCTATTACATACCAGTGGAAGTGTTTACAATCGGATGAGACGTAAAAAATTAGAACTTCGTGGTGCTGGCTCCCAAATTTTACACGAAAACTTGGGGCAACCAAGATTGAAAATTGAATGAAAATATATAACAAATAAATCAAAAGGAGAGATGTCTATGTGCTGTTCTGAGACTTTTAGGACAAGTATAACGCTACATAGAATAATTAATTAATGAAGGATAATACTACAAATTATATTGAATTGCTGAAAATAAATATTATCCTTCATGAGTGGTTGTTTATTTTACAGTTTTGTTCATTTCATTATGTGAACTATTTCTATTTGAGAATTATAATCTTCACATATGCAATAACTGTAGAGGTAAGTTAAAGATTGATCTTAATTCCATCTACACGTAAATGTACTAAGTGTTCTAGAGAGATGAAATAATACCCTAACTACTAATAATATAACATTTAAAGTTGCTTAATTCTTGAGCACTGTAAAGGCAATTTCAAATGCAGAGTGCAAGCGGACGTGGTATCTCGTAATAACACGATGCACGCTGAGAGCACCGTGGAGGAGGTAAAATAATTTCCTGCAGCTGAAGCAATTACCGCACGTTTGAGGTCGGAAGAGGCCCGGACGCGCTTGTGTGGAAGGAAGCCGCAGGGGGTGTGGTCGGAAGTCACGAGGGGAGAAAGTGACGAGGAGGGTGAGGGAGGGCTCTGCAACAATGTCTGACGTCATACGATAAATTCCGAGGCGCCATGGAGACGCAAAACGCGATAGATTTTCGAATCCGTAACTAAATATTTGGGAGATTCCAGGTTCGATTTCTCACGGAGGTTTGTTTGACTTAGTAGCATATTTGTATGGCACGAATTAGAATTTCAAATGACAACTGCTTCGATCGATTGTTTTATGATTCTTACATAAATAAATGTCTTTATTGGTAGCGAGGGTCATGCCATTCGGCCTGTTATTCCACCTGACCACTTTCAAAACTTTTAATACAATATTATATATAATAAAAAGGAGGTCATTGAAAGAAAATATATACGCAATGTGGGTGAAGGACTTCGCACAAACAAGTCAGGACTGAAAGCATTACAGGAGGGAGTTGATACAAAAGAAACACAGAATTTGTGTGATTAAATTTATTAATTTCAAGTGAGAGATGTATTTAAAATTTATCAGAAATATATTACGTTAAACTCTACATTCTTCTCGACAACTAAAGAAGTACAGACAACATAATGCGAAACCAATTTTTTGTATTTTTAGTCAGTCAGAAGGAAATAAAACGTTTGTAAACAAACCATGTCTCACTTTGTGTTGGCATTTTTTCCTGCTTTATATACACATGCACACCGACTTTACAACAGTAATTCAAATTTTCAGAGCAGTTGACACGAGCGCACATCTAGTTTTTTTACACGAGCGAGACGATCCGCTACCAAACTGCTCGGCTGGTGATTTTCAAACATTGAGAGCTCGCCGCATCTTAGCAAAAAGCTAATTTCTCCGAAATGTCGACAATGGAAATTTTGTTAGCACGTGGTCGCTTCCACTGTCCACGGAAGTGCGCTCTCACGGCAATCTCTCGAGTAGTTCGAGAAAATACTCTTAGACAATTTATTTTTTCTCTCTGTAATACAATTGGTGGTTTTTGAGAAGAAAATAAGTATATCTCGATTTTGAAATGTTTAAGATGTATGCTCTTTCCTATTTATTCCTTCCGAAGAATGGTTATAAATTTTTGTATTCGAAGTTAGACATCACATTTGAAATAATTTGACTCCTTGTGAAAATAGCATTCTTACTAATTGAATCTTCAAAAAGCCATCTATGAACTGTAGTACTAATGACAATTATTGCTGAAAAAGGTTCTCCTTTACATTTTAGGAAAAAGTTGTCAGCGGAAATAAAAAGTTTCTCTTTCAACGAAACAAAGAAGAAAAGAAAATCGGGTATGCTTAATAGATGATTGAGAGATGAAAATACCGGCTCAACGCTGAAAATCATGTAGTAATTAACATGGAGATGGAAAATGATTGGATTGAAGGCAGAAACCAAAGATGAGAGACGTGATCGACGCGATCAATTAAAATAAAATTAATGCGACAGAATACCAGCTTCTGTACTTGATCACGACGGACTTTATGGCTATGTTCTGTACATAAAACCAATCATATTTGAATTCCGGTGACATTTTTTTTCAGCATCCCAAATAGTTCACTATAGTCATTATTTATAAGCTCTAATTTTACGAATTAATTAAATGATGCTGACATTAAAATAGGTTCTTCTTAAATTCACATTTATTATTTCACGTATTTAACAAGTGGTTTTATTAAACACTAACTAAACACAACACATTTTTAGCATTTTAAGATAACAATGAAAATGTATTACTTCACTATATACTTTACTTAAAACTATTACTTAATATATATATTTCCAAAATTCTCGTTTAAACCTAAATTTGTTATTTACTGAAATAAAATAACTGAAATTGATTTTGAAACAATTTTCCAATTTTAAATTTTTTGGGGGGATTGGGTGGTTAATTTTTATCATTGTCCCGAGCCCAAAATCGTCCAGCTCCGTCACTGACAAGCCGGAGAGCGTGGCCAGAGGGCAAGATCATCCCGTCGGCGCGCGGCAGGTCGCGTCAAAAGGTCGCAGCCCGTGATGAAGCCACGGGCAGGCAGGAGCGCCGCGCCGGGCTGGCCTGGG
>BOPP01000036.1:1275803-1292378 GCA_017312745.1 Gryllus bimaculatus
ATTCCCGTCCCCACACTATCCGTCCCCACAATCCCCGTCCCCACAATTCCCGTCCCCACAATCCCCGTCCCCACAATCCATTCATAATATCACCGACCGAAAAATCCCCATCTCACAAATCTTGTACTCTCAGATCACACAATATCAGTCGTCCCAATTTCTATTTCCAGAACCTCAGTCTCCAGCATCTCCGTGCCTTCTAATCCTTTTTCCACAATTCCTATTTCCATATACTCTACATCCACAATCCCCAATCCTACCAAACACAAACACAAACACACACACACACGCAATCTATCTTCCACAAGCTCCATTTTACAATCAGCACACCTACAATTCCCGGTCTAACAATTCCTGCTTTCATAGGTCTGCTATAATTTGCACAACCACAATACACGCGTATACAACCTGCATTCCCCAATTCCCGCTTTCTGCATACCCCGACCATTGTCCTTTTATCCTTGCCGCCCCAACCTCGCCCCGTCCCTCGTTCTACCCGTCCACCCAATCTCGCCATCGCCGCGTCTTCCCCACCCCTTCCTCCTCCCCCCCTCCCGCCGCCGCGCGGCATTTCATCGACTGAGCGGAGCGCCCTCTCACGGCGCAGATCCCTTTTCGTCCGTTGGGGAATTTTATATAGCCTCCGCAGAGATTTGCGCGAGCGACGGCGCGGGTCATATTTCCAGACGGGTTGTCAAATTGGAATCAGCCAATTCCGAACTTCTCTCTATCTCTCTCGGGCGGAGCTGTATCCGCAGCAAGGGAGGTAATTAGTATCGGAGTGCGGGACGCCGCTTCTTGGCTCACGGCCGCGCCACTTCTGTGAGTGGGAAGAAACCGGAGCTTCACTTTTTCGCGTTCACTGCTAATTCACAGAGGAGGTGTCGCATTAAATTGCGGTCCAATTAAAAGTACAATTAAGTTCGACTTTTCGGACGAGACAGTTATATAATAATGTACCTAAACCACCGGTGTCGTTAAAAAATGATCATGAGTAATTTATCTTTTCCTTTCGTAGCAAAGCTTTCTCGTTTTGTTAATGAGTTTTGTTTCGTGAATTCATCATTTTACTGAAATCAAACTTCAGAGTCAGGTATTGAACGGTTACATCATATAAGCTCCGACCTGTACGTGGGTAAACAAACTAGCGAAGTGTTTATTAACAAAAAGAATTTCTGAAGATTCCTGCTTATAAATAGCACAGAAAATCAAATAGTTAATTTGACTTAAACGTATGTTTAGATAACACACGAATTTGACCCTTAATCTCAAAATCGAAGATTTGACAATTACAAATGCGTCTGCGGTCTTTCATACACATAATCAATCAAAAATGTTTCGCCTCCAATTTGTCTAATGCATCTTTGTATGTAATTTCTCATTACGAAGAAGCATATTCACAAGAATATATTCATGTCTTCATATAAATCGCACCGTATTTCCTTGGCGAAGGAGAAAAATGTGTAATGGAACCCCATTAAGAAAAATTAGTTTGTATAAAATTTCGCTTTTGTAACGAGTTTTTTAAAACAAATTCTGTATTAAAGAACTTTGTAAGTAACGAATAAATCAAAAGTACATTTCGTTCAAAGTAAAAAATGAAAATATTAAAATTGATAGAACGGGCTCCAGTACTGCACACACAGAATGCAGTAGGCGGCTAGCGAGGTAGGTTCTGGTCATTATTGCAATAAATCAACCAACCAATATTGCAAATAATTTGTAATACCTCCAGTATGATGCCTGTTATAATAACATTCGTGTTGTTTGGTCTCAAATGGAATGGGAAAATAAATACATTCATTCAACATAAAAAAGGGATAATAGTGAATAATAGAAAAATTGCCCATTATAATATGCAAGAATGTCATCAATGCGCAAGAATATCATTAACGAAATGACAGCACTGAAATATTGCATACTATTTTGTTTAAATAAAAAATTAAGTGCTTCTAATGATAAAAAACAATATTTAAAGTCATTATTAAGATAAGAACATATTCACTTTCGAGAATAAGAATTGAAGGTCGACGTTCCAAAAAGGTTTTGCAGGAAGTAAAGTCTGAAATTTTAGCGTTTCGGTGTGTCGCCTGTCTTTCAACTCTTCGTGAAGATTGACGGGGATAAAAGCAAAGTGTCAACAGATTTCACAGACGGGGCAACTTGATTTGTGATTAACGAGAACTGGGAATGTCGAAAAATGAAAATGGACGCTGGTTCCTTTTTTCAGTTGAAGAGCATGAATTTGCACTTTTAACTGTTATGTTTCTTAATGTCCACTTCGTATCAGGTTTAACCCAAAATATAAATACACAAAATTCAATAATTAAATATTGTGTATTTAGTAGTTACTAAATCGGTTATTTTAAGACAATGTGTGTCCTAAAAATACAAGTGTTACCAAAATTATTGAATTTCAATGACATTAAGGCAAAATATATAATATTAAAAACATAGAGTACATAGAATATAAACAGACAAATTGAGAACGGAACGAAACTAGTGGATCATATCTGTAATAAAATATAAATACATTGACTGTTCCAACATCGAAAAGCTTTTTCCATATTTGTTAAGTGAATATATTATTTCTTAATTATATTTTCATGACATTAAATAGATCAAATAAGCATGAATTCAAACTAACGACACTGTGATATCATATTTTCTGTTAGAAATATTACGTAATAAATTTATGAGTAAGTTTTAAACGGGTGCTACCATATGTTCAATTCTGTTGATAAATGATTCCATTTATTATAATTTCGCAAATCATACCTCACCAACCACTGAAATAACCCAATTAATTCGCTAAATTACCTTAACATCTAAACACACATACCTACAATGTTATTTAATCAAAGCTTAACAAAGATTAACTTCGAAAACTTAATTATCATTGACAAATAATAAAAATAAAACATTACTTTAACCTTAACATTTATTCTGGAGAAAAGAACTGTGCCTACAAAAATATAATTATGTCACATACAGGATCGGATTTACCAATAGGCTAACAAGGCTTAGGCCTCCAGATCAAGAGGGGCCCACATTCAAATTGCACTATTTTAAAAACAGTTAACACTAAAACACTGAACTGAAAAAAGGAGAAATTGTACGCATTTGACTTATAAACATAAAAATGTGTTCTTTAAGATGAACGCCTTCTGCTCATGATGTCTGTTTGTATATAACAGATTTGCACCAAAGTATAATTCATAGTTTCACTGATTCCTACGGCAAATATTGACGTGCCTTAAGATTCTAAGCTCTGGTTTGTTCTTGAATATATTAAGCGCAGATTGATGTAGATTGGAATAGGCAAACGAACAAACCTATTGATATTCCGGCGTACGGTTATAGTACTGATACTTCGATAATATGAAACACGTTTTAATGTTATTAGTAGGGACAGAATTTTAAGGTGAAAGTTATGGCACAAGCACTTGCCAGCGTGGGAAACTCCATGCTCCTGCACAGGCAACTTCCCCTGACTCCCCTCTTCCTTTCCCCTCCAAATCCACAAGCGCTACCAGTGCTCTTCTAGTATTGACGGCGTCACGATTGCAAAGGTAAACATTTTCTTCACGTCGTAGACAAGTGGATTTACGCACACCTATTTAAATGTACTGATTTGTCTGCGTAGTCAGCACTTTAAATACAGCGTAAAAGGGCTAAATTGTTGTAGCAACATTGTTAAAATTTGACTCTACAGTTGCAGATTGACTATTGTTGTTGGGATATAAATTACTGGTGGTCGCGTAAAAGATATTTTAATATTTATTTAATATTATTGACTTCTGATTAAATGAGATTTTAAAAAGCTGTTAAAGAAGATTCAGGCTTGTATGCTAAAGAACAAAAAAGAGGGAAAAGGTGGGGAAATGTAATAATCTTACGAAAAGGTGCTAATAGGTGCTGCAAGTTGTGTTCATTTCAATTTATTTCATCCCCACGAATACATACATAAATGAAATGAATACAGCTATAGTTTTTAAAAGGTGCTGGACTTCAAAATCCTTTCCCTAGTTATTAGAAATGATTCTTGTTTTAGGATTGCGTATGCAATCATTTGTTTCTCAACTTTTGGGTTCAGTACGTTGAATACTTTAGTGAGGTGTTTAAAGACTATTGAACATTTTTTGTGGCAATATTTTCATTTCGCGGAATTCTAGGTACGTTACAACATATGTTAATATAATATACAATATAATTCATTCTTAAACTTTAAATTCAAATTATTATGGAATACATTTTTCTGAATCGAATTTGCTTTAATCTTCAATGTATTGAATATATTTTATTTAATTTGGTAGAAAATGCGAAGATTTTTATTGCGTAATTTATTTCCGTAATCAAACATTTTCCTTATTTAAATTTTGTTTCTGTGTAAACGTTGTATGTTATGTTTGATTAGTTTTTGTTACAAGTATTATACATGCTGAAAATAAATGTCTAAATTTGTGTTCTCGACTTTTTTTATTTATTATTCGTACTACATTTTTTTAAAGGTTAGTACCAATCACAACATTTAACATAATGATATATATCACAGTAAAATGTATTTTATTATCTTTCATGTAATTTACAAACAAAGTTGGGTTTACAAAATTAAAGTTGAAAGAACTTCATAAGTGGGATAGTCTAGAGCCTTCTTTCATCTAAATCCGGCTCTCGTCACATATATGTACAGAACGAATTTAATGATACTGCTACTTAAAATGTTAGTTATCAACATTTATTAAATTGTTTCGTGTACGATATGCACTATAAAACAACAAAACATTTATCTTGATGGAAAACACAAACAGTTAAACCTAGATTACAAAGGCGTCGTCAGTCAGACGACGCAACTATTGCCGAAATCTTCGCCCACCCCCTTAACCTCATTTCCCGTTTCTGAAACACTGTGTACCTTAATTTTATGACTAGCCATTGAAATACAGAAACGTGCTCATGCCTATTTCCAGAATACCATTTTAACACGAGTCGCCAATAGACTACCCCTTTGTAGTTACGTCAGTGATATATTGCTGCTATACGAATATTAGTGTTATATTAGTTAAAATTGTAAATAATGACTACAAGCTCCTTGTCTTGTAACCTTTAGGTTTTGTTCTGTACATTTAGCAATCAGAATTCGACGATGGCGATCATAAATAGGGCTGCATGACAAGGTGCTTCTGCGGAAGCTTCTCAAAAGGCATGTGTGGAAAACACCTGTCCGTCGTGAGAGTCAAATCTTGTAGATGTATCTACGAAAACCTTTAAAATATATTGGGTAAGTCCATATAATACATGTCCAATCCATTAATTTAATGTTTCATAGTAAAACTAAGCTTTCCTTTATTTTTACCGAAAGTAGTCTGTCAGACGACACCTTTGCAATAATGCTATGTACAGGTCACCTTTGTAATCCAGGGTTAATCTGATGGAAACGACAGTGCAGGAGAAGATGGTGAAGACTCCTTATGCAACAAGGTTCGCCAGTTAATCTTTGCGACGCACTCGCCGTCGCTGTTTAAAGGAAGTCTTAGCAGCAGCCTCCGCGCGCAGGCGCCGAGACAACGCGCTTCGGGTCGGAGCTCGAGCGCGCGGAGTGCGAGGCGTGTGGACGAGGAGAGGGGAGGGGAAAGAGGATTCCCCTCATGCGGCGGCCAGAGAGCGGCGCTCGCATCTGCGACCGGCTCAAGGCCCGTGCCGCCTCTCCCGCTGCCCTTGCCCTTGCTGCCCGAACCAAATCCGCCTCCCTGTTCCCAACGCTACCCTCTGCAGTCCCTGCCACCCCCTGCCCCCTCCGTTCCACCACCCGCTGATGTATTGTCACTCCGTCATCCCCACTGCCAATTCGCAGCCTTCGCCGACCGAACCAACTCCACTACCCCTCTCGCTACGTCACCCTCTGCTCCCGCTTCCGCGTCAGTCTTTGCCGCCTCCTGACGCCACCATCCCTACTGCTAGCCCGCAGCCCTCGCCATCCTTGTCACTCAGAACAAATCCACCACCTCTTCCCCAACGCCACCCTCTTTACCCGCTGCCACGTCCGTTCCTACCCCTGGCACCGCCCCTGTGGCTGCCCGCTCCCGCTAGCACCATCCGCACCATGGCCACTGTAACGTCGCACGGCACCTCGGCCACCAAGACCGCTCTTGTCACCACCGTCCCCACTTGTGCTCCCGCGACCACCGCCCCTCCCACCGCTAAGCATCCTCCCGCTCGCCTGCTCACCTCACCGCCTGCCCTACGTCATTCCCGTCACAACCCTACATCTATCGCGCGGTTGCCGTTGCCACTTACGCCTCTGCTACCGCCTCCGCTGAATCCCCTTCCGCTGCTCCTGTGGAACCCCCTAACACCGCCGTTGCCCGTCCCACCCCTTTGCGCGCCGTCGCCGTTTTCCACACACCCCGCCATCCCTCCCTCGCCAACCAATTTCTGACTACGTAGAAACGTCCCTCCTCGCATGGAACTGCAGCGACGCTTTCCTCGGCGCTCTGTGCCACCCGCACCCACTCCACACAACCTCACTGACGCTGCTGCTAGCTTCGCCTGCGTTCGCGGCGCGTAGCATTTATTTGAAGATAGAGTGTATATTTTCATTGGTTCTCTATTTCTTTAAATACACATGAAAAATAACAAAATAAATATACCTACGTTTAAAATTTCTTTCTCTTTAAATAAATCATTTCTCTTTTTTAATGTCCATTTTCTTATACACTCGCATTAATGACATGACATGTAACGAAATCACATGCATCAATATTTCTTTCTTTTTACAGAGTAGTACATGACAAAACGTCGTTATTGTTCGCGGATTCCGTGTTATATAGTTTCTGGGAAAAATACACGTTTCGTATAGTAGATTTTTCATTAACTTTATTGTTCAATACAAATCGAATGAACTTTCAACATAGACAATTGAACATAGCAAATTCTCAAATAAAAAAAAACTTAAATATCCCACTACCTCACGCCGTTGAAAGCGAATGTTCGTAGTTAATACTACACCAACTTTTCTTCTATTGATATTATTCTTATTTTAATGCTTATTTTACGCAAGTTAGGATTTAGAACAAGGTTACTTTCATAGCGCTGAGTTTCAATCACATTTCCCTCATGGACGGGGAAAGCAGCTCAGCGACGCGTATATTTTTTAGAACAGCTGCAATACGTTAAGGGCTTTTAGAAAACATGAAAAGTTGATTAAATAAGATGAATGTACCGCCACAACTACACTTGCACAACATGGCACTCAAACAGCCCTGCTTTGCACTATTTAGAGCATATATGAGCAGCCTCGGCCACGCAGATCGGCTATTGCACCATTGGGTACGTGCTTCTTTCGGCCTATTCCCTCTCAACAGACTATCCCCGCAGCAAACGACACCGTGTCATCTTTTCCCTCCGCCCCCGCGCCACTTCCCGCCAACTCTTCGCTTTGCAGCGTCACGTCGGGTCCTCGCTTGCTCCCTCTCTCGCCCGCACTCTCCCGCGCCTCCGCCCCCGCCCCCACCGCCGCTCCCGCCCCCCTGTCCGCCGGCGTAGGGAAAAGACTGCTTCGCACCTCCGTAATGGAGCGGTGAATGTTTCATGGCGGCTGAGCCGGCGCCAGAAGGCCCCAGCGGCTGGAGGCCGAAGGGAGGGGGGGGTGAGAAGTGGATGGGAAAACATAAGTAATGCAAACAACGTAATGCAAAAGAGAAAACAAAGAAACACAGTGAAAAATAGTACGAAATACAAGGAAGAATGGTGTACTGAATAAAAACGCAAGCGCGTGTAGAAGGAAGTGAAAGTGAAGAAAGCGAAAGTAGGAACGCGGTATGAGATAGTAGTGATAAAAATTACCGAGAGGGGTGATGGTACAAAAAGAAATATGAGATGAGTTGAGACAGAATTTGCAGTCATACATAAGATTGAATACGAGAGGAATAACACGTGATGCAAAGGTAGAAAAAGAAAAGTGGTTTGTGTGTAGCAATAATAATGAGATGTTATACAGGATTTATTAGTTCAAATTTCTATTTATCAATTACTGAAAGCAGACAAAATCATAAACACTAAACGCAGGGAGAAGTAAAAAATGAGAAAAAAAGTTATGGCATAAAATAAGATATGAATAATATTAGTGTGCGACGACGAATAAAGATGATATAAAATTTGCCTTCGGAATTGTCGAAGTAAGGCGAGTCAAAAGCTGTGAAATACCTTGATCTCATTTTACACTTGAAACATGCCTTATCGTGCGACTACTAAATTTCAACATCATAAAATAGACAATGTGCTCAATCGCAGGATATATGGATAAGCATCTGACTCTTTGTATTCGCAGTACAATTTTTAATAATTTCAAAACTACGACGATTTTTAAATTTAATTTCTCACGTAAATGAAACCGTTATGTACAACAAAAGCCCCACCTCGTGAGTCCGAAGCCAATTTTGAATCGCCCTGTGGAGCCCAGAAAGGCCGGAAAGGGCTGGGTGACAGTCGAGACGTCGCGAGCGATGGCTCGCAAGCGCCTACAGAAGTTGCGCGGTAAGAAAAACGATGTGTTATGGTGGAGCTCAGACGAGACATTAACGACCAGGTTGGGTGAGAGGGGAGCAAGTAGGTGAACGTAATGGACCAAGCCAGACAGAGATAGAGCCTTGGTGGAAACGAAAGCACCAAAACACTAAGTGAAGAACCAAAAAGAGTGTCGAAAACACTGGCGCCACTGGGAGGCGTCGACGTTAGAAACGTCGGCGGAGAGTGGTGGGCGGAGGTGAATCATGTGTGGGGAAGGGAGCGGAGAGAGTTGCGGGTCGGGGGAGGGCGGTAGGAACAGGGAATGGCGGTGCGGGCGGGAGCAGAATGATGGACGGGACGGAAAGGGATCGAGGAGGAGGGGGGGTGAGGCAGGGAGGTAGTTTGGGGACGCAGCGAGGCCGGAGCCGATCGGTGTTGCTAGGGACAAGAAGCAGTGGGGTGACGAAGGCGTGGGCGGAGGAGAGGCTGAGAAGAGAGCGACATGTAACGTGTAAGGACGCGATGTGGCAGGATCCTGACGTAAACGTACCGGGAGCGATGGCTCAGGGAGTCAACTGATCTCACTGCAGTGCCTCTGACCGGTAGGTTATGGGCCAACATTCCCGACGGTGATAGGATTTTTGATATCAGCTTGTCAGCTACGTCGAATTCAGTTCTTTCTGGAAGAGAATTCTAGCTGTTCTGACGCTAGTTTTTTCGTGATTTCTTCCATCAACGCCAGGCGAACGCGGGAGTAGTATCCCAATAAACGAGCCATGGGCCGCGCGTGGCCTTTCCCTCTTCCTCGTCCAATCCTCACCCTTCCTACCACTAACATGCACTACATTACTACACATGCCGGTCGGGAGCTTAGAGCTGGGGCGGTGTCCCGATGATGGGTGATACCTAGTTGGGGAACCCCCCTAGCCGACGTAAGGTCAGCGGCAGATATAGCCATACAGCGGGGGAAGACTACAGTCACCTCCCGAGCAAAAGCATGCACTATACTTACGACACTAATGACTCTTAGTATTTGACGTGCCTGGAATCACTAACATTCAATCAATCAAGTGACGAAGGCGTGGACGGAAGGGCGGTAAGACGGTGTGGAATGACACGGGAAAAGAAAAGATGAGCGTTTGTTGCAGGGGTGGAGAAAAAGTGGGGAGTAGGGTAAAAACGGCACAGCTAGAGTGGGCAGGGCGGATACGGACGCGGGGCAGCGGCGAGAACGGAGTCGGAGACGGCGTGGTTGGAACGGGGCAGGGGTTGTCCTGGAGCGGGACTTTGGAGCGGGGTAAGAGATGAAGAACGGAACAAGAGTGCGCGAAACAAGGTAGCGCGCGTTGCGGCAGAGGCAGGGAGTAAGGGCGGCACAGGAACAGGGCTGCAACAATGACAGGGCAGAGCCATACAGTGAACGTAGACCGAGCAGAGATAGAACGTTGTGGTGGAGAAACAGCTCAATTAGCCACTCCAGATGGTATGCGCTTGACGGTGGTATGGCGCCTAAATGGGATATTTTTGGAGAGGGGCCGATGCGTGGCATGGACGGTGTATAATGGGGTGGCATATGTTATTGATTAGTGATCCCGTCGAATCAACAGCTCAGGTCACTGGTCCGGTAAGTCTAGTGCATGCGTTTGATTGAGAGGTAGAGGTGATCTTCCCCCTCTGAATGGTGCGATCCGGTCCCGACCTACCGTCGGCTAGCGGTGTTTTCCCCAACCAGGTATCTCTCACCAGCGGGGCACCGCACATGCTGGAACAAGCTCTACGCTTCTGATCGATAGCCCGTCATGTGTGGTGGTGTGGCGCTGATACGTGTGTAAGGAGTGAGTACAGCACAACGAAGATGAAGGAAAGATCGCGCGCTGTTCGTGACCCGTTTCTTACGATACTACTTCGGCATTCACCTGGTATCTACCGAAGAAACCACGGAAAATGACCGCTGAGAGCAGCCGGCCGCTAGAATCCTCCTCCAGACAGCGACTAAACTCGACCTGAACTATCTAGCCAGTGTCGGAAATCCTGCTAGCGTCGGAACTCAAAACTACGACCTCAGAGGCACAGCAGTGATGTCAGTTCATTGGCGCGGAGAAGATGGACGTGCAGTAGACGGATGCGGGGAGAGCCGGGCTGCGGTGGGCGAGGACGGACTAGGGTGGTTGGGAGGCGTGGTGGGGTCTGTCCTGGACCGCGGGGGCGTGGTGTGCGTGGAGGAGGCAGGGAAGGGAATAGGGCAGAGCGAGGGCAGCGCCGCAGCGTTAAGAGCTCCCACAGTCCCCGGAGAGTCCCTGACACGCGAGACGGTTCCACGAGCGCAGAAGGCAGAGGGAGCGAGGAAAATTGTGCATTATTCAGAACCACTTTAACGCTCTTCATTTCTAAGAATTATATGCTGCTTCAGCTCATACTTCCCTGCAGCATTGGTGCCCGCATGTGCTCACTACCTCACAATTCAAGGTGATAGTCCACTTGCATGGAAAGGAGAATGTTCCTGTTTGAGGGGCTGAGGGCGGGAAAATCATTCTGTAAATACACGGATTAAAACTGTCAGATCAACGTACTATTGTCTACGGCTTTTGGTTGCACCCTTTAAAATAAAATAATTATTATGATGCTATTTAGCGTATCTAGTAATTGACTTAAAAATTATATTAATCCGATAACCCGAAATCATGATGGTAAGAATGTAGTGCATCTACTTTCAGAATACTAAAAAAGATAGTTCTTGCATAATTGTATCATAATACTAACTCAACTAATCTGCGCTTTCAGGGTATTAATTAATCACAATCTTCTATTACACGATCATATACAGATAACATTTAATTTACATAGATTAAAATAATTATAGCTGACGGGACATGAAATAGAACATTCGATCAGAAAAAGTGACCAGTAAAAAATCGAATAAAATAAACAACCTAGATAGAAAATATACTAATTGTTCACTTCTTCTGATTCAAAGTTCTATTTCATGTCCCGACAGCTATGATTATTTTAATCTATGTAAATTAAATGTTATTATCTGTATATGATCGTGTAATAGAAGAGTGTGATTAATTAATACCCTAGAAGCGCAGATTAGTTAATAATAATAATAATAATAATAATAATAATAATAACAACAACAACAACAACAACAGCCGATCGGATGGCCGAGATCGCTATGGCAGTATTGCCGTAGCGATCTCAGATGGACGGAAGGATCGCGCGTGCGAGTCCCGCCTCGTCTATTTATCCTTCATTATCATCATCATTCCATCTTCCATCCCCCGAAGACTATCAACCCTGAAGGATAAAAAAATGAATTCTGCTTAATGCTGATGAGTCACATACACTTTCCACGGGATATATGTAACAGAGAGTTGCCAATGCAGGTGTAAGTCCGCGTTGTCCTAGACGGCTAATTCGCAACAAATAATACTAATATCATACTAGCAAACAAAATTTCATATTATTATAATTATTATTATGTACGTTAAATATTACACTATTAATAATACCATACAATAATAGTACTGACAAAGAATAAAGACATGCAACCGTGAAAATAAGCCCTGGACCAAAAATAGAATAGATACAGAGAAGACTGCATTCCCATCTGCTGACATTTCAACACAACGAAGTACTTCATTTGAGAATCTGCTAAAAGCACTAGATCTCTTCATTTTAGACCGCAGCCAGCCATTTCATCCTTTCCCGTGCGTAGTACGAACCCAACCTCTACGCTGCACTGTCGGCGGTGCGGCGGCGAAAACGATAGATGGCGTTCGTGCTCTCCGGCTGGAGTAGGAGAGCCCGCGATCTGTTTCTGCAAATTTCATCCCGGCGCCGAGACGGAGCGCGTGAATTATGGACGGCCGCAAGGCGTGATTCAGATCCTCTCGTGGATTCCCGCTCACTTATTTAATGGAACGACGGCTGCGGGGCGGGCTGCAGCGTGGCTCCCTAGCCAGCGGAACAGACGTGCTGAGGTATTGCCTCTTAAGACGCTTTCATTGCAAAGTCCAGTCCTCAATGCCAAATCCCATTCACTGATGCAGTTAGTTCGTCTCTTGCAAATAATCATTGTTTGATTATTTCGTGTTTCCGAGCTACGACTACGGTCGTTGGTCCCGTAAGTGTAGTGTTTTTGGTATCTCGGGGTGGTATTCTTCCGCCGCTGGGTGGTAAGTTCTGGCGCTAGCCTACAGGTAGACTTACGGGGTTTTCCCCATCCAGGTGACTCCCAACAGCGGGCCAATTCTAAGCTTTCTACTGGTCTCCCGATATATGCATTAGTGCATGTAAGTATGTGTGTGTAAGGAATAAGGATATGACAAAGAAAAGGAAAGAGAGTTCGGGCGCGGTCCATGGCCCGTTTGTTAGAGTACTGCTTCGACGTAAGCCCACCAACCACTAGAATTATCCTCCAAAAAATCACTGAATTGGACGTAGCTAGCTAGTGTCGAAAATTCTGCCACCATCAAGTCTCGGTCAGAGACACTGGAGTGACACCAGTTGATGTCCCGCACTTCAGGCAGTCTCTCTTTAAAACAAAATTAAAACAGGGGTAACAGTCTAAATAAGTTAATTAAATGAAAGGGATATTAGCTTGAGTCTGCAATTGAAGTTGGTAACTTCGTAAACCGGAATGTCTTGAAGTCTTGGATGCGAAAATGAGAGAACTGCTGCTATGAAAGGCCCTTTAAGTGGTTTCCTCAGTACAATTTCCGCCAATTCGAAGTAGTAGTTACTTGAAGGAACCACGGATCGTGCACGATCCTTCCTTCGGCCTTCAATCTTCACCCTCATTCTTAGAAATGGATGATGTACATGGTATAGAAAAGCTATGTTAACAGAAACCTACGCGAATGTCTGTCTAGTGCTTCGTCCGGGCTGTAGCGCTAAAGTGTGAGAGAGATCAAGCATAATTTAATGAGACATGGGCTGTAGGTGCGTCTGTGGAACAGTCACATTCAAGTTCCAGACCTCTTAAGACGTTATGGTGGTCGTAATAAATTCCTCAATGCTCAAGTCTTGTTAATGATGTAGTTCGTCGCCACAAAATAAACCGAGGACAGGGAAAGCAGCTACTACTTAGTGAGTTAATAAAAGAGATGGACATGTGAAGGAGACTTGGTGAAAGAGAGTTGATTCTGGGTGGATGATACTATAAGCGCAAATGAAGACTTTCTTCAAGCTGGAGGTCCTACGTTGATGGATTTACAACTGAATCCGGTGTCACTAATGAGTATGTTAGAGGACGGCTGCTCTCATAAGTCCTTTACGTGGTTTCATGCGATCAATTGCTGACGAATTCGGTACGGTACCTTAACTTGAGAGATGTGACATCATACCAATGTATCTGTTCGCGAAGGAGGAATCTTCTACGCCCACGAAATGTTTGTGAAAAACAGGTGCTCAGACGGCTGAAATTATAAAATTGTGTATACGCTAAGTTATATCCATAATGTTTTTGTCCAGTTATTTATTTATAATGATAAAAGTTCTTAAAAATTACAATACATTGATTTATACGTATCATTGTAATCTAGTTTTATTCATAAAACGCAAAAAGTACATATTTTTAAAGTTTAATTCCATGAAGAATATTGATTTGACAATTAATGCATGTGAATATTTCAAGCAATAATATTTCAACAAACAAAGTCATTTCAGTGCGTTCACATAGATTCTACAAGCAAATATGAATATCATACGATTTGCTTGAACGTTTCATATTTATGAGACGTTAATTGCATCAAGTATCCTGTGCAAATTTTACAACTTGTTTCCTTCGCCTTCTTGCCACATTTATATCTTACATCGTCAATTTGAATGAAGTGCTTTATTTTCTACGCAGACGTACGTGGCAAACTTGTCACATAGTGAAAGACAAATATCGACACGAGAATTATACCGTTCGTTTCCACTTATTTCAGTGTGTTTATCTTTCAGAAAGTTTATCACGAAATTCAACTTCTCTCATACGACTTCTCTTAAATTAATCCTGCAGAACTCGCGTCCCATTTAGTAACGCATATAATCGCGCAGAATACATATGAAGCCCAAGTTAAAGTTTTATTTTTAAGCCGTTATCAGTTTCGTAGAACTTTCTGAACAAGCACTGTTATCTCAAAATATTAATTTGAACATTATGTGAAAGTCATTAAACTTTAACATACAGCATTGAAAACTTGATGTGGACACCTGGAATGAAAAATGGGATAAGCGACGTCCATTAGAAAACGAAACGTTTTATTTATCCATTGATAATGCATAATGAGTCATTCAGCAGTTGTAACAATAGTAAGCCAAATAAGAATACCACTTTGAAAATGGTATATCATCTTTCGGATTTCCTGTAAGGCAAACCACTTTTTTATCACCTTCATTAGTAGATCTCGGTCAGGAAACAATTGTAGCACATGTGTCTTTTAAACTATTAGGCAACAACATCCTTTCTCTAAAAAGCAAGTAAGCAGAGACGATGGTAAGAGTATTATGTTACGAGTAGCGATAGAAATCATCACATTTCTAATCTATTTTGCTGTTCAATATAATGTCTGGACTAGACCTGTATTCTGAGTGATTACTTCAGAGTTAAACTAGCTTCTGTCAGAGCGTCATTTTTCCTCTCGTATCCAATTGTATCCATCCTTAGATCAAGATTACAGTCTGATGTCTCATTTCAAGGAAAGATCAGTCACTAGAGGACGTTCGCAGATGGCGGGGTAAACTTGTCTGCAGAGATATCATAGAGATTTTTATTGAACACAGATTAAAGAGCAACACGGTTTATGCTCTTCTCATGAACACAGTACAGGTTAAGTATGACGAGAGATGACCCCATAACAAATGTTTCAGTGTTAAAATATGTACTTATTGCAGAATGTACGATGTTTCAAAATATAATGGGATCAGTAATAATATTCATTTACTAGCGATTTAATACAGAGGATGGACATGTATAGGTGACATTTATACCAGGCCCACCAATCATTTTATATAGAAGACAGCTGTTGTTATGGGGTGCTAATAAGCGCAAATACGTTGACCTGTACATGTCAATGTATTTAATTTTCTGAAAATTATAAAAAAGTTGGATTGATGGGCAATGTGCACCAATCTGATTACTGCCCAACGCTATTCATTTGTGAGGGAAAGAACCCAAGTCTCTCCAATGCAACGATGCAAACAGTTCACCAAAAATTATGAGATTGGGATTCTCATGTGAAAGTGGATTTCTTACATTAATATTGAAGGGATCTCGAGATGTAGATATTATTTTTAACCATATGAGAAGATCATATCGTTTCATGGATTTTGGCAACCCGCTGAAACGTGTGATGGCCAGGAATAAAGTCTGTAATGTTAACTGTACCAATGGGTAACGATCATTCCACAGTTTACTGCATCATTCATCAACTTCCCTCTTTGACTCTTTCGTCAACAAAGAACCAGGCAACGGATCGATTCGGTGACCTTTACGTCCTTATTACTGATTGCATGAAACTTGGATGAACTCACAATGATTGCTTCTGTGCTCCAGATGAGCGGCTCGATGTCAGGTAAACAACCAAGGAACGAATAGAAAGCTAAAGTCAGCAGTATGGAATATTTCATAACTCTATTCAGTAATAACGTTCATGGATTGCTCCGAGTTGCGCCAGCGAAGCACATTCTGTAATTTGGATTCTTGTAAAATATTCAAAAGGCTCCTTTTCTCCTTACACTATTGTCAGTTTCATTTTCTTTAATTTATTTCGTGTCAAATACTTCATTATTTTGCTCTTTCTCTCCTTCTCAATATTCCTCCTGTTATCAGTATTTAAGAAAAGGTCGAGTATTTACAAAAGTTGTGTTTATTTCATATAACGAGAACGAGATATCAGGATAAGCTCAAAGAAACCCCATAAATAAAATGCTTTCTCAAAATTTCTCTTGATGAAATGTCAGAAATTAACTCGAAATGAGATCTTCAAAAATTTCACGCCATGTGTTTTACCTTATATCTTTGAGGAAACTAACGACTTTGCAGCAAATCATGTTTAATATTGCAGACTTTTCACCTCA